>JAYECN010506751.1:0-63218 GCA_035222435.1 Microcambeva ribeirae
TGCCGCGCTTCTGCCCCCCCCCCCCCCGCCAAGAGGCAGTAATTGCAAAAAAAAAAATTCTGTAAAAACAGAGGGATGGGTTCTTTGCCTTAAAAAAAGAGCAGGAAGAGCAGAAAAGGGGAATCTAACACTTCTTTGCAGAGTCCCAGCAGCAGCAAAGTGAGGTAGTGTTACTAAATGGTCTCCTTTTTGTAGTCAGCAAAGGTTTTACTCACAGGGCCTCGTATCATCAGTGGATGGTAAAATATATTGGTTATTACGAAGTATCTCGAGCATGTGCATTTAAGGAGTCTTAAGGGAGTCATTGAAAACAGATTGCAGGTAGATTGTGTTAAAATAGATTTTTGTAACCTCTTCAGCTGATGTGGCAATTCATTGTAATAGCAAAGCTGCTTCAAATACTGCACTGGTGCCCTCCTTCCTCCTGAGCATCCATGATGTAGAAAGGACCCTGCTGAGGGGGGTGGGAAGGTTTCACTAGGGAGAGGAAAATACAGGACCTCAGTTGCTTCTAGAGTGTCAGGCAGTGCTGTACGTGATCTGCCTGGGCACTAACCCCAGCCTGCAGGAACGTTGCTTGCAAAGGCTCATCTAAACACAGACACTGATTGCTTCAGTGGATGGGGGCATGGTCCATGGCTGGCTGAACCACGATGAAACGTTTAAATTCTCAATGAAAACTCTCCACAACTAAAAGTTGTGCAGAATATAACAAAAGCACTTTGAGTTAATTTTCCTAGTAGAAATGTGGGTTTTCTTTTTTGTTTGTTTGTGTTTTTTCCTGCCCCTTTCAGTGATGGTAGAGATTCAAAAGATAGCAAATCTACAGACTCATCCTATGTACTATCCATAAACAGCAGTGCACAGAAAATGAGATCTGAACCAACGTAGAGACTCAGGGGAGCTCCGGGGTCAGTTCTTTCAGGGCTAAGTCATCCAGTTTTCTCCAGCCTGTATTTCTCACAATGGCAGCAGGATAATGACACTTTCCTCATCTTGTTAGGTGCTTAGAAATTAATTGGAATATATAATAGGTAAATCTAGCGGATACATACTCCACAGTGTCAGACTACTACTTCTGCCCTTGATCCTTCCTGAAAATAGGAAGACCATCTTCTGCACAGTCCTTTCTTCAGTGTGTTTCCTTTCACTAGGAGTCAGACTGTGGAATTAATTGTAACCAAAAGCTTTGCTCTCCCACATCTGTTAATACAGCATCTCTCACTGATTAGAGTCTGAATAACCTCTTGTTGCCACATATTTTTTGTTTGTTTTTAATGGGTATCTTCCTGGCACAGTCATACAGAAACAGCTTTATAGCTGATAAGATTTGAGGTAATTTGGGAAATTCTCTGCTCTTAATAAACCATTCACAAACAGTTTCTGCTTGAACTTTAGGTGGAATGACAAGCTCTGTGTCTGTGTGCACCGCAGAAGGATGTCTGCTTATCTTGCCTAGCTGGGGTGGCAGAGTCCTATGACAGTGTCGCAGTACAGGGGCAGGGTTTGGTTTTGCCTAGTGGTTCTTTTTGTTTTTCTTCGAGTAAATATTGGATTTTCTTTTCCTTACCTTGTGATGTCAAGTGCACTAGCTTAATCCAGTAGGCCGCCTGTCACCTTTCTAATGCCGTATCCTTGTCAACTGATGCATCAGGGAAGGCTTTCTGACGAAAGCACAACAGGTCATGTAGCAGCTGCCATTCCCTGAGGGTGGCCCCTTCCATCTCAGCTTAAACTTGGGCTCTTCTTTGTAAGTGACCGTCCCTGCTGAGAGCCTCTCTTATGTGGATAATTGTTCCCCTTCTGATGCTTTGGCTTTGATCGTGCAGTGACTGACTTAGATACCAAGTTTTCTGACCTGGAAGAGGTGAAGGGCAAGACAGCTGATGCTGTAACAATCATCTGATTCATTCCCCAAACTCATGGGTGAGGACTACAGCGTGTATGGGAAGAAGTTCCTTTTTTTAAAGGAATGAATCAGCAGAGCTCTCTGACCAGAAGATGCCGAGGCAGCATTGCGCTGAAGTTTCCATTTTTTTTCCTAAAAACAGAGCAACAATGCAGAACTGGAGAGAAAGAATGAGGTCTTTTTAGAAAGGGAATAAATGCCAGAGGATTGGCTATCATGAGTTGTACTTGTTGAGATCCTGAGTGAGCAAAATAATGTGACTACATACTTAGGAGGTGTTTTGTGAGGCTAGTGTTACACAATTCAGTACTTGAAGGCTTGTCACCTACAGATTTAGGTCATATTGCATTTTTCTTTTCCAAGTTACAAACAAAAAGTCACAGACAAAGCACTGAAAAGGATGTAACCCTGAAGTGAGGAGAAGATAGGTCTTATATGGCTTCAAACTTGACAGGATCTGGTGGACACTATTTTGAAATGGGAGTCAAGAGACTCTGTATTACAGCCCTGGCTGTGCCTCCCTTCTGCCATTGGCCTTGAAGATTCTTGACTGTCTGAATATTTTCCTTGCAGTCCTGTAAACTCTGTGGCACAGGGTTTGTTTTTGCTTGTCTCACATAAGAAGCACCAGAGATTAGGGCTCTAATTTTAACTGGACCGGGAAATCTGGATCCTGTCTTAGAAGATGGAATAAAAAACAGTAATGAAAATGTTTTCTTCTGTTTTCATTAATTAATCCTAAAGTTCTCCATATACAAAAAAGAAAGTTTATCTGAAATACAGCAAAGCAAGATGATTAGTTTTTCAGCTGAAGCAAGCAGTAGCCAAAAGACACCTTGTCAGGTCGTTTTATCAGGCTCCAAGTTTTCTGCTTAAGCCTCTAGCTTAATGGGTACCTGATTTTGATTTAATACACTGCAGCAATGAGTAGGTCTTTTTTTCAGTGAGCATATATAGCCACAAGGGTAGCTTAAAGATGTACATCTTTTCTGGTTTAGCATTATATGGAGTGCGAATAGCTTTGTAGGTGTATACCTGAGAACTATGAGTTCCAGGGATAATTTTCTCAATGCACAGTTGCAGCAATATGATAAGCTAGAAAACTCCATTTAAGACCTATAAATCAACATAAATTATCACACTCTCAGTTCAGTCTCAGATCTCTATTACGCTTGTATATGAAAGTAACAAGTTCTCCCTGGTACAGGAAAGTCATGGACTTACTGGAGCAAGTCCAGTGCAGGGCTACTAAGATGACTGATTGGAACATCTATCATGAGGATAGTCTGAGAGGGGTAGGATTGGTCACCCTGTAGAAGAAAAGTCTTGGCAGAAATCTTGTCAATGTGTGTGTGAAAATATATATATATAAAAGTATTACTGGATGGAATAAAGATGATGGAGCCTGATTCTTCTCAGTGATGCTCAGTGATAGGACAAGAGGCAATGGGTGCAAACTGAAACACAAGAAATTGTTTAAACCTAAGAAAAAGGTTTTTTCTTTGAGAGTGTTTGAACACTGGCTTAGACTAGTTGCTCAAAGATTATGGAGTTCTGTCCTTGGGGAAGTCAAAACCTGCCTGGACATGGTCTTGGGCAGTGTGCTGACCCTGTGTGAGCAGGAGAATTGGATCAGATCATCTCTGGGCCAATGTCAACTATTCTGTCATTCTGTGAAAAGACTCACCTAGTGGGGCTATGTGAAAACATAACTCTTAAGTTTTCCCATTATTTCATTAATTTAACAGGGGCTATGTAAAATATAAGGCATGCATCTACTAATTGTCCTCAACAAGAGTTTTAGATTTGATCTTTCCTTTTCAGTCATAAAAATTGCCCTCTTTGTTTCTCAGATTCATTTCTGGTACATTAGTGCTGTAACTTGACATTTTCAGGCATGTTGTTGGTACTAAAACAAAAGCAGGTGTGGAGGTAGAGTTATCAACTGTGCTGTCTTGTGTAACCGCGTAGTGTTGACCTGGGACTCAAATCTCTGTGAAGCTTGTCTGAGGCCTGCTGAACTCCCTTGGGAAGCTCTAGCCAAGTACTTGAGCAGTGTTCTTTATGGGTGCAGCAGGTGCAGGAAAAGAGAATCTAGGAGCAGTGCAGCCAGTGCCCCACAACATAGATGTGGGGCAGTAACCCTGCTAGGTTGGAGCTGCTAGATTTATGCATGTTCTGATCCTGTAGATAAGAGGATCTACAGGATCCTTTGGAAAACAATGGAGTAATGTATCCCTTCTCGTTTGCCTTGCCAGGCAGGCAAGGTAGAGATCATCAGTTTTAGCCTTAAGTTGTGACAACTGGATCACAGTTTAGTATTTTGAGGTGTATCTTGTGGTGTCGTCTTATAAGCTGTATCTCAAATCTAGCCAGTGTGTTTCTTGTCTCTAGCTACTGCTCCAACAGATACCCTCTAACCCGTTACATCTGCCGTGGAGGTCTTGGCTCACCCCGGCCTTTCAAAGGACATCGTGTGCTTTCTTTTAGCCAGAGTGAACCAAAGCCCATATACCTACTCCAGGATGTGTTGGCTCCCTAGTTGTTAGATTCTGATGACTGTACTAATAGATTTCTGTTGACCATAGTGGGAATTTAGACTCAGGTATTTATGTGAAGCTGAATTCCCCTGTGGTTTTAGTGCTGGCAAGTTCCTTGCAAGGATTAAACAAAAGGTATCCCTGGGTGGATTTTAATCTCCCAGTGCTGGGAGACTGGAGGTTTGTGTCATTTTAAGGAAGTCTGAGCTTCTCTCTTACCTGCACCACTTTCTGAGCCCCTAGGCCATTCTGCACTAGACCATCTCCTATAAGAGGAGGCCACAGTCAGTGGCACACGGGCATTAAGATTCCAGATGGTGGACAAGACTCAAAGAGACTGCATGAAATCTCTGACTCAGTATGAATGACTGTGTACCACATCCCCAAATGTGTTCAGTACTAGGGACTAAACATCTGTGAAATTGGTGGAGATCGTGATGTTGTCTAGAGGGTCTCAGATAATTCAGAACAGGCTAAATAGCACTCTGGGGTGAGCCCCTCAGTCTTCTGAGCTTGACTATACAGGGTATATAAATCTGTGAGCAGTGAAGTTAGCCCGGGGTGTGGATTAAGTGTTCATCCACTTCCCATTTAGTTGTTAATTTGTTAATATGATCATTTAACTTGTCTTCTGAGAAGCTCAGGAATGTTCAAAGAAAGGGTTAATCTCATCCTGTTTTCATCTGGCTGTTAATCTTGAAAAGGTCTTTGTCACCTCACACCCAGTTTCTTCTGGAGAACATCAGAGCTCTGACTAAAAGTATTAGAAGTACAGACCTATCACCAAACACTGAGATACTTTTCACACCTACAAATGCGGTAAACAGCTAGAACCAGGTGGGAGCGATGTCTTCCTGCTGGAATTGTAGGAGATGGTGGTGTCCCAACTATAAAGCCTGCCTGTTACTTTTCCTTGGATTTAGCACTGATGATGCTGCAGCAGAGGGCACCAGGTTTCTGGAACTGCCATCTTGTGAGAAACTGGAGCAGAGTCAAATGTATTTCACAGTAGGCACATTAAGGAAGCTTAAATCACAGCTCAGATAATCACATTGCCCTAGGAGATCAACAAGCTGTTCTATTACTCCCAGCTTTGGGCTCTCAATCATCGCGTGGTATCCAGCTGCCTCAAGTGTGCTTGGCTTCCAGGGTGCATGCTGTGATCTCTCCTCTTTACCTGCTCTCAGGTGTTTTGTGAAGCTTAGAATAACAAATGTGTTCAGATATTGGTAGTGGAAAGATGCCAGATGAGGCATAAATTATTTACTTTTATGAGCTAGAGATTTGCTTGAATTATGTGAAGTTATAAATGGGTTTGTACTGATGCTGCACTTTTTGAATGTCTCTTGAGGCTTTTATTGATTATTTCCCTCCTATTTGTTTAATTCCTTATAATCCGGTATGATTGAGGGAGGGAAGGCGGCTGCTTTATTTTTGATTTGGGTTTTCAGTCAAAATAAATTAAGAAATGAGCTGTACTTGAAAAGAATTTGGAATCATTACAGTAAATTTCTGCTGGCACAGTGCAGAAAGGACTTGATCCCAGTGCTCCATGGATATGATGCCAGCTGTTTGCCATTTCGTATGTACGAACAGTTTATCCAGTCTTCTTGAAATCCCATATATCTAGCATCAGGGATCCAAGTGGTTCTTATGTCATCTGTTGCATCCATCTGTGTTACCTTCTTTTGACCTTTTAGATCTGTAAGCTATTCTGAGCAAGGACCTCGTCATGAGGTTTGTAGAATGATTGTCACCGTAAGTCTGGATGCTCTAAGCACTCCTATAATACAAATAATTGCAGAAAGAGTCATCATGGCAAGCCTAGCTGAAAAGGCACAAATACAGCAGAATATGAAGAAACACTAGATTTCTGCAAAGAAGATAGGATCTGAAGCAAGTATTTTTGTTTTCATAGAGATAATATACTCTGCATCTTCACTTCTGCCTGAAAATATGAAGCAAAAGAGTTTTTTTTATTTCTTATTTTTTAAATCAAACTGGGAAGAATTCTAAAACTGTCCCATTATTCTTAAGCTGTGTTTGTGAAATCCTTAAGTATGCCTGCTGGCCTGTGTCCAATACCTTATTTCGGGGATGGAAATGCTTACTATATTCAGACCTGCCTTCACTCCTTTCCAATATGTCAGATAGTGTTAGAAAGAAATGCCTTGTCTGAAATGAACTTCAATTAGAAAAATGTTATTGTCAAGATGGCAGTAACCTCTTCCTTCGAGCTTCTAACTAGGCACCAGAATCAAATAGCCAAGACAGGTCTGTGAGGGGATAGCTGTGCCTTTGGCCCCGAGTGTTTCTGGAGTGACTCATGGCCTTTTGGAAAGAAATCTTAAAATATATCAATTCCTACCTCATTCATGGCAAATCTCTTCCCGCTTCATGGCAGACCTCTTTTCCTACAGAAAAGCTGCTTATGATCAGATCTCTCATGCTTTTGAATCTATTAATCTTCATGTCAGGATTCACTCAATATGTTCCCGAAAAGTGGAAAACAAAGCATGCAATGATTTAAAGTAAAGCTGTCTTTATGGACGTTTGTCTCCTACAAGGAGATTGGACTAATTCCAGTGCCTGCAAGGGTTGAGTTGTAGGTCAGGTTTTGTCTTGTGAGCTGTCTAGAGAGAGCTCCAAAAAGTATCTACACATTTCTAGAGACAATTTCTGGTTTTCCGTCCCCTTTCCTTTGCCAGAATTTAGAACTGAGACTCCTATCTTTAAGGAAAGGTATGTTATTAAAACACTATCTTGCCAGGTACATGGCAAGAATTCTGCTAAGCTGGTCCTTACTTTGCAGGGCTATTTTACAACTTCTTGACGACATAGACAAAAATTGAATCTTGTTGCCCTGGGATTGAGAACTTGGGTCTCCAAAACTCCAGCCAGGAGTGGCAGAAGACTGGTAAAGAGGGAGCCTTGGCTAACATTATACCCACGACTTTTATAGAGACATCCATCCTAACTCATCTGCCATTGACTAACTCAGCATGTGAGTGTGGAAGGCATTTAAATAATCTGTGGTAATTATCTCATAAACCACATCATATGTAATATCAATATATTTCTTCACTATCACAACTTTAACATGTACATTTCCTCCCCTTCTTGTCCTGTCTTTTCACCCCTTTCTTTTGCTTTCTTATTTTGCTGGAGGAAAACATTTGTAAAGGAATAAAAAATACTAAAGCAGAATAAAAATCTTCTTTGTTTTTTGTTTGAAAAAGGAGAGCAAAAACTAAAGGAAAAATATGGAGAAGCATTAGCAAATGATTCTAATAATAATAATACCATAAGGAAAAATTGGCATTATTACAACCTCATCTGTTAAAAAGCTCTTTCAGAAAAGAGATCATAGAGTTATAATGCATAATTTTATGAAAACATCTTTTCATGCTCAGTAGCAGTCAGAAAGCAATTGAATGTTAGGAATAATTAAAAAAGGAATAATAAAGAAAAATCCTTCTGCACTGTAGGTGAGCATATGCATTCATATGCTGAATGGTCATCTCATCCCAAAGAGTATATAGAGTAGATCTAGAAAATGTGAAGGATAAGGAAGAGCAGGCAATGGCTCGCAGCACAGGATTAAGGGCTGGACCGGGAAGCTTCAGTGGAGAAACAGATGGATGAAGAAGGACATGAAGGAAATCTTTAAAATCTTGAGTAATATGGGGAAAAAAATGAAAAGGAAAGGATTGTTTCTTCTCTTTCTTAATAAACACATAAAGAAAATGAAAAAAAAGTTCAAAAGAATATTCAAAAGAAAAGGAACAATTCAGACAAATTTATTTGTTTGAAGCCAAAGGAGATGCTTTTTGCAGTGCTTAGCTGAAGTATGGACTCTGTGTCATAGTGTTTTGTGGATGTTAAAAAGCAGTTAGAGAAATGCATGAAAGAAAAATACATCAAGGTCAGTTAAACACAGTATTACTTGTAGTTCTTGAATTTCCTGAACCCACAAGTCATTTAAGAATATGCCAGACAGTTTTTAGTATGTTTTAACTTTTCTCTTTATCCTTCTTTAGACTTCTGCCATGGCCACTGTTGAAGATGTGATGCAGTACAGCTGACCTGGTGTAGACGGTCATATGTTTGAACATATAATGCATAAGCACTTTACTGTCCCTTTTCATTGCAAACAAACCGTTAAAAAAAGACTTAAGAGATAAATGGGTGTTTGTCTCAAGACCATAAAATGTCTTGAACAGAAAATCAAATTATTTGCACAGAAGGCAGATTTTTTGAGGAAAAAGATCAGATTCTCTTGTGTGCTTGTGATGAATGCTGTTTTTTAATACTGTTAAATACAGATTGTTCAATATATAATGCAGAAAATTTCCATGTTGAAAAGTATTCAAGCACAAGTGTAACTCCAAAGTATATAAGTACAAATAAAATGAAATTAAAGTTAAGCACCAATTAGTAAAGCCATTCCTCTTCCAAGGCCATGGGGTATAGTTGCCTAGTAGGAGGCTGGAGAGTTTCCTGTTTAAAAAAACCAATCTGACCATTTTAAGAAAATCTAGAGCATATGCTGTAGAAAACAGTTCAATCATGGCTTATTCTTAGGCAAAATAGGGAAGAATTGAATTTACACAGGACAGAAAATTGATGATATCTGTAACAGAATGAAACTGAGGAGACTGAGCCTTGGGAGTTATTTTAGGTTTTGACTAGACATAAAGCAAATCAAAAAACGACGATGGTCTTATCTTAGTGCAGGGAAGGCGAAGTCTAGATAGGAGACTTTTTTCTTTTTCTTTCCTTTTTGGATAGAGACCTGTGTATTCAAACTGAGAAGAAAGAACATCTTGATATGACAGGATTTTGTGCGAAGAATCTGTACAAGGCTGAAAATGTTGAAAAATTAGACAGCATGGGGATTAATTGAAGTTTGAGCAGGAAAGTTCTCTCTTGAAGATGAGAGCAGTTGAAGCTGCCTTTGAACTGATGTCAGTGGGACACTGTGATTAAATACATCTTGTTTTTTAAAGCACTGCCAGTCCCTGTGGAGCCATGATTAGGAACCCAGATCAATTATATGTCAGTATGAATTTGAGGCTGTTTTTTTTCCTGCAGTTGTCCACATGGCAAGGCTTTGGAATGAGATGGTAAAAAGCAGGAGCTCCAGGTTACTGACCTGGAAGAGCTGTTAGTTTTGTGTGGGTAAGAGGAACCCCATGGACTATCACACACATTTCATCTGAGTTGTTTCAGGATTGTCCAGCTGTTTTTCTTTTTTTTCCCCCATGCAGCTGCAACAAGCAACTACTGACCTGCTGTGGCTGATGCCTGAGCTTGGTGCTTTCTGTAGCTTCAAGCTGTCATGAGCTGCTTCTGGAGCTGAACACAGCTGTAAATGCTTCAGGTTCCCTTGCCTGTAGTGGATGGTTTTGATAGCGTTCTTCCATCATGTGTGATGACAATTCAGTAACATTTAAAGCCTCAGACACAAAAGAAATACAAAGGAGCAGTACTGGATGCAGAAAAACACTTTTGCTATTTCACAGTAAGGTAATAGTTAGGGAGAGGGAAATTTCAGGAGGAACCTGGGTGCTTGAAATGGCTTTTAAGCACAATTAGGCTGTCTGGGATGCTGGTAACTGCTCACCAAGTCAGACAGGGCTTTGACAGATCTCTCACTTGTTCTCTTTGACCTTAAAGTTTGTGCCTCAGGACGAGTGCAATATTATCCCTATTTTGCTAGGGTTAAACAACTTAAAAACTTAAGCAGGTGAATTCTCAGTCTGTGACAGATTCAGTTTGATGGGTTTGATAGGAGGAGGGGTAATGACCCTCGAGCATCTCAGGCATTGCAGAGACAGGCCAGCCCCATTGCATTAGCTGCCCACTAGTTTCAAAATCCTTCCCGAAGAAGGAGGGCCAAAGTGTGTGTCCTTTTTAAGCTGCACACCAGAGGCTGAACTCCTTTATTTGAGCTCTGCTTATTTCTATGGACTGTTCGGTGATTTCCTTATGTTTTTGGATGGGGTGATGATGTACATAACACAGTCTATAGTCTACATACTAGTGATGCAAGACACTCATACACTTTGGACTGATTTTGCAAAAGCTCAGCATGTGCTTTTGTTCTGTTCAGTCGTCCTTCCATGTAGTGACTTTCCATGAAAGCAAAATCTGGCTATGCTGGACAAGTGAAACTTCGAGAGTGTTGGGTTTTCTCTCTTTCCCTATAGACCTTATAGGTGAATTTTTATATGTTTGCTTTCTTTAGCTTTATCTATGCATGAGTCCTGATAAAAATATTCTGCTGAATTTTCTGTTCCTCAGTGTCTCTCCCCATGGTTTTAAAACTTTCATTCTCCACAACTATTAGGTTTTCATTATCCAAGAATTTTTGCCTGTTGGTTGATGTTTTCAGAGCTGTGTTCTTAACTGATAGAGCTATCTTCTCAGCAGACTAACCATAGCGTATGGGAATAATATTTGCTAAAGAAGAATTGCAGCATGAAATAGCAGTGCATGAGGGTCTGCTCTAGAAGGAACAGTTTCCCCCCTGAAGTTCTTCAGTGCTTGTTCTGGGTTCCTATTTTAAGCCAGATGCTGTTGCCTTCAAGAAACTGTCAGCTTGTAGAGAAGACCCCAGTCAAAAGGGGATTACTGTGTGTATAGGTCACGTGCTCAGAGGGACATGAAAAATGATGCACCACTTTCCATGGGAATGATATAGTGGTCCAGTGCAGTGGCCAAAGAGAAAAGCCTCATTTAATTCTGCTCCTTCCTAAAGGATGAGGAGGGGACCTCTGTGCTGTGGCTGGGGACACAGAGTTCAAACTTTACTCATGGTGACTTTCTGTGAGAGGGGAATGGAAGGGAAACATGAACAAGTAATTACAGACTTCAATGTACACGAGTAAGAAACATATATTAGGAGTGAAAGCATGCTTAAGTTAAAGGATGGTGAGGTCAGGTATAGAGGTTCTTTTCCTAGCTCTGTCAGTGTCCTGTTGTTTGAGTTGAGGTTAATCTAGGTCCCATTTTATACAGAAAATCAGATTAAGTGGTTGCAGAAAAATGAAAGAAAAGCTTTGAAATTGCTCAGGAGTCATACGGGTGTGTTGTATGGGCCAGCTAGTTACAAGTATGTTCTTCCATGTGATGTTTTCTCTAGCAGCAGAACTAATTTAAGGAGATCTTTCCTTTCTCCCAAAGTCTCAGTGCTGCCCTTAGGCTGAGATAGATTTTGTGGGGTAGTCCTGTCAGAGCACAGATGAAATGATTTGAGCTAGCAATAAAACCAGCAAGAAACCCAGACCTCTCTCAAATAAAGAAATGCTGAGAGTGGAATGGATAAAGAAATGGGAGGAGAGCAGGACTTAGAAATGTGATGTATGCGGTTAAGGGTCCATATGGAGGAAAGAAGGATGTGCCGTGTCAGCATTCGAACATATGGAAATCACAACGTGACAGAGAATGAGTGTAACTGCTGAGCAGGACTCGGAGGAAAGGGAGACCCTCGTGCTCCCCTTCCCCAGCTCTTGGGGAACATCTCTGCGCTTTGAAAGCTCGTAGCTGTTTCCAGTCCCGCAGGGCTTCCTAGCAATAACAGCGGTGCTGCAGACCAGAGCGCAGGAGCTTTTCCCCTGCAGAAGGCTGCAAACATCTGCTCTCCGTCCTGCCCGCTCCCCGAAGAGCAGCAGGGCTGCCGTTCCCCCTGGTAGCGCAGACCTAATGGAAGGCAGCAGCGCGGCGCTTCCCTCCTCCGAAGAGAGCTGAGCCGTCTTTCCGAATAGGTCCAGCCCTTTCCCTGTGATCCTGCTGCCTCCTAAGCACTATCTGGCAATGGATTAATTGCCTTGCAGAAATCTCGTCGGGGGCCGAAGGTGGTTTAGAAGATTGGCTCCCATTCAGCTTGATACCTGGTCGTTTAATTTTGCTATTTAAATAATCCATTGGGACAACTCAAAGGCACGGAGTCCTGTAACGAGATAGATTAAACTTCTTTGAAACAAGAAGTTTAATAGCCATTAAAGGCTGTTAGGCTTCTGTATTTGCTTCACATGTGCCAGCAAAGCCATGCATGAGATGGCTCCGGGGTTTGAACAGGGTCAGCTAAAGCTGTTTCCTAGGAGAGATGCACATGTGAAAGAAAAGTAAGAAAAACATTGCAGGATCGACTGATTCGACAAAGAAGAAAAAAGCCAAAAAAAAAAATGGATGTCCAAGAGAAGACAGTGAAAGCAGCTATTAAATTCTGACTGAAGGAGGTTTGCAGTAAGCAGCTGTACTACGCTTCGGTTCCTCTGCTCTGGAAGGAAGAGGGTTTTGATGTGTCTTTTGTGAATTGGGAGCAATAAAACAGCCAGAACAAAAGCAAATGGCAATAAAAACAAATATAAATCAACAATAGCAGCAAACAAAAAAGTTTTATTCTAGCATCATCATCTTTCCTAGCTAAGGATAGGAGAAAATATTGTCTATGATCCAAAGTTTGCCCAAGCTGAAAATGAGGCATGGTCAGGAAACTCGGTTCTAATGGGTGTAGTGCTGTTTCTTGGTGATTCTCTTGCTGACTTCCCAAGATGAATAATTCATGGAAAGTTCCATAATTTCTCATCTTGGATGGCTGTACTGGAACAGCTGGGGTTTGGTGTGAATATGGTGAAATAGCTCCTTTTCTTTCTTTGAAGCTGAATCCAAAGAGGATCCTCTTGAACGCCCAAAATAATGCACTGTAACAACTCGGTTTTTGAACTGTGGAAGGATTAAAGAGCTGAAGAGTCTGGTTTGATATGGGACAGTCTCATAGTTGCATTTTCTTGTGCTTGATACAGTGCAAATATTCATAGAAGGTTTTTATTATTTTGTGTATTTGTCTTTTTTTCTAAATATAGGGAGCCCGTAACATCTGGTGCAGATTCTGTCTTTAGTGATTATTGCTCTCACCCTAGAGGTCTTTTTAATCAGCAGAGATATTAATAAAGTCTCGCTTCTCGACTTCCATGTGTGACTGCAAAGCCGAAAAGGAAGGGTTGGATGACGGTGTGTTCCTGTTAAACTATAAAACATGAATTTGTGTTTTTGAGATCTTTTCAGTCCCCCACAGCTGGTTGAAATTGGCAGTAATTTCAACAGTTACACTGGGAAGGATAGGCAGGCAGTTAGAAATGGTAACAAATCCCTCCCAGTTTCAGCATAACGCCACTAAAAATAGGGTTCCTAGCTTTTATATCTGTTGAATAGAATTGAATTAGCCAATCTCTTCCCTACAAATACCCAAATAGAGCCTATTAAGAACTTAGATTTTATAAAAATCTAATTTATGAATTCAATTTGGTGACTGTTGGAAAAGTGCTATTTTATCATTTAGGATCTGGAAAGAAAGCCTTCATCTTTACTCTGAGGGCTTTACTTACTCCTCGTCTACACGGGACAAGCTGCCTAGTCTTGTTGTACCTTTTATTAATGTTAAATTTAAAATCATGAACACTTTGTTATGTGGCAATTTCACCCTCTAAGGATGCCCTTTTAGCTGTCTTTAAATGCTATTTTGAAGAGAATAGGGCCAGTTTAGCCAGCAGTTCCATAGATACAAGCGCCAAATCTCTGTTATGTGGCAGAGCCAGGAAGGCTGGATCTACCCCTGCGTGTTCTGGCCTGCAGTTCATTGCAAGCAACTTGCGCAGTCTGAGCCTGCTGAGGGTTTCAAAGCCCTCTGTGCCACTCGAGGGGCCCTCAGTTTTACAGCCAGCCCGAACAAGCCAGAGCGCTCCACTTTGCTGCCATTACAGCAAAGCTCAGTCAAGGTGTAACAGCTATAACAGCCCGAAGCAGCTTTGCAAATCTGGCTATAAGCGTTCCCGTAAATTCCTGTTTCCAAAGCCTTGATGGTTTATGATTTCATGCATCTCGCAGAGGACCAATGTTTCCCAAGATTCTACATCTGCAAGGTGGCTGAGCAGCTGTGTGCAGTGCAGGGAGGCAGAGCGTGATCCTCCCGGCTCAGGCAGGGATCCAGCTAAGGGATCCAGCTCATTCTTCTCTCTGGGAAGTGATGGAAAACCTCAGTAATGGAGCAGACATTCCCTGAACAGTACAGATGTCACATTAATGCCTTACCCAGGTGTGCAATGGGAGCTAATTGAGGCAATCGAGCAAAAGATTGGTGCATGGCACAAGATGTCAGCCCTGCACGGAGAACCCAGGTGTGCGGCGGGAGCTAATTAGATCAGGGAGCGAAGGCGAGACGAGGCTTTGACAGGGGAGGCAGGAGGAAGAAGGCACAAGAAAGGAGTAATTAAATTAAGGGGTCTGGTGCAGCCGGGCGGGGGTAGCGCCTAGGAGAGCGCGCGGCGTGGGGCTGGATGGCGGCCCCGCGGGGCTGCTCCCCGCCGAGGCTCCCGGCTCCCCTCGGAGCTTCCCCTCCGCTGGCAGCGTCCGCAGGAGACCCTCGGCTTGTCGGGGAGTAACCGAGGAGGGGAGCGCCGCGCTGGAGAGGACGGAGGGTGCACGTGGTCATCCCTGGTCCAGTTCCCGCTGACTGTTCCGTGATCCTGCCCGCTCGCAGCTGAAATCCCTCAGGAGGAGACAGGTGGCAGCAGCAGCAGCAGTGACCATCCTGCCGCTCTGTTAGAGGCAGGTTTCTTGTATGTTCCCTACGCCCTGGCTTTTGAGGATACTTTAGCCGGTTTGAAGGCTGGTCAGAGGTGCATGTGAAGTGTTGGGTGCACCAAGAGCCGGGCTCTTCCCTCCTCTAGAGCCAACCTAGGGACACGCAGAGGACACTCTTCATCGCTCGCTCTCGCTCAAGATTACAACAGAGTACCCAAAGCCCTAACATAGATAAGACGCCTCAGTTTTAGACTTGGCAGATTAAAGTGAGATAGAGCCTGAGCCAGGGGTGATATCTGCTCCTATTCCAGCAGTGATCACCAAGCTTTGCTGCATCAGGGTATCATTGCTCTAGGGAAAGGGAACATCTGCCTGGAGAACCTTGTTTGCAATCCACAGGTCACCCACTGTAATTGTAGGCTGTTTTCAGATTGTCGTTTTTGTACGTATTAAGCAAATTCAATGCTTTTTCTTACTGACATCACAAAAGAGCGCTGTGGAAATGATGTTAATTCTGAATTTCGTGTGGAATTTGGCTTGTTTTGCTCCTACCTGTCTGTATTACCGACCTTCAGGACTGGAGTCTGGGAGATAAAGACGGATATTTTTATCAAGCCACCTCTCTGGCATTCAGCTTTGGGCAGGCAAACTGATGAAAACACATGTGCTGGATTCTGTTCACATCTTCCAGAGGCACAGAGCAAGGTACAAAGTAATCAAATAATAACTATCCTGCGATACTCTAGCAAAAGTTAAGTGTTTTAGACCTCTATGAGGTGCCTCTCGTACAGCCCTTTATCTTCTTGGAATGAAAAAAAAAAAAGAAAGAAAGAAAGAAAAAATCCAGAAGGCAGGGGAAGGAATATTTTATTTCTCTGAATAGTGGTTTGTTTTAAAAAGAGAGTTTGGGTATTACGGGGCCGTCTTTCCAAAGGGAGACTAAAAGTGATTTCTGTCACCTAAATGCTAAGAAACACATTCAGCTTCTCATTCATTTTAGACATCCAATATTGTAGGAATGACAGCAGGTTTGGAAATGCTCTGGGCTCGGTACTTTTAGTTTCACAGAAGACCCTGAAGGTGAATTTTGTGGTGGTTTATACACGAATGACCTTTAGAAGCTAGGATTTCTAAACTGCCTTCTAATTCTTTGTTGTTCAGGGAGACATGAAATTGTTTCAGCTGCTTCCAGGGTGTTAGAAATTGAGTATATATTTAATTCACAATAATTTTAATGGCAAGGTGTCTCAGATCTTTAGCTGACTCTTTGGATTTCCATTTTCCCCTTGTAATTTCCTCTTATCCTCATTTACAGGCTGTAAAAACGTCCGTAAAATCAAAATTACGTTAGAGCCTCAGTTTTAAGAGATCATTTATGTACGTTAACTCAGGGAAAAGAAGAAAGGAAGGCAAGGCGCTTTGGCATTGAGCGAGGTCCTAACTGCAGTGCGGTGACTCCGAACTGGATCCTCCCTGCGCTTTGCTCTCCCCGGGCAGGACTGGCACAGCAAAACCCTGCCTGAACGGCTCCCCTGGGAGCAGTTATAGGCTGCATCTTCCTTGGCAGTGAAGCCGGTTTAAGAAGTTCCCCACTGTCCCTTCAGCTGTGCTGACACAGCTGTGGGTGGGGTTACGGTGTAAACCAGGTCAGTGAAATCAGCTGGGTTGAAGCAAACAGCAGAACGTTTTTCTCTGTTTTTTTTAATCGTTTTTGTAAACCTGCCCTTTCACTGTTCTGGCTTGTAGAGCAGCACCGTGAACTCCATCCATTGCCTGGCACAGCACAGGGGCAGGGAGGCACAAGGATAGGAAAATGGCTGGGGGCAGTACAAAAGTCTTTACAGAAGAGAGGTAAATAAATGTGTGAAGCTTTATTCTTCCTTGCTGTGCCGTTTGCCTTCTTTATAGGCAAAGTAGAGCCGGGTACACGAGAAGCAGCCAATTCCCCTTGCTCGAGGGGAAAAGGAAGGGTTGTGACCCCAAGTTAGGAAGGAAGAGTCAGCCCAGGAATACTGTAGACTACATGAATTTTCCTGGCACATATGATGGATTCCTTTTTAATGCCCCCAACACTGTGTAATTTCAACTGCTGCCTGCTATTTATTTTACTTTAATCTCTATCAATTCTCTGTACTTTTTATCTTCCATCTCCCTGCTCCTCAAGTTTTGTATTGCTAGCCAGGCTCTTATAATATTAGGAAATCTTTCAGGACAGTATAGAGTGAGTTTGTGGGGAAGGGACAGTTCAATAAATTATATATGCAATTTGTAACTGTCGGAGTACAAAATTCAAATTACTTAGGAAAATAAAGCAAATGTCCACATTTACATTCCGTGCTGGGAACTTATATTTAAAACTGAAACTAAAGCCTTTATCTGAACTGTCAGTGTTATAGATGGTGCCTGTATATATATAAAGATTTGCATAGCTTTTATCAAAGTGATGTACTTAGCTGATTTAAGATTCCAAGCTTTTATTTAGGAAGAGGAAAAGATAGCATTTTAAAAGAGTATGAATTTATTCAGGACAGCCTAGCAATTTGTCTTTGCATTGGTTCACTTTGGGCCCTTTCTGCGGCTCCTTGCTCAGGATACGCTCTCTATGAGAAGGATGCCAAGACTAGTCTTTTCATCTTGGCTTTCAGACTCCATCTCATAAAGTGACTCCCTCCCATGATCTCTTGGTGCCAGAAGTAAGTTCGCATGATGGTTCACATGGTGAATGTCTTGCTGAAGGCTAACTTGAGAATCTACAGCTAGACCAAGGAGGGTTTTTGTGAAGCTCCTCGTCACGTTCAGGGTCGCTTCTACTTCGTATCTCCTTTAGATGAGCTGTAAGCTACTAGTCATTGTGTGCTGTTTGGCCATGCCCCATAGACCATATAAATCTACTGCAGTTCTCCCAAAGTGCAAATTCATCACAGTGTGATTCAGTCTGTCAGAGCTGCCTTTCCCTGTACCGGTGTTGGGTAGTTGTACGTCTACACAGATAAGGGAACGAGCCAGCTGAAAGCTGAACTTGTCCTTTATGGAATTAGCTTTCTTAGAGCCAAAGGTACTGAAGTGATTTACTGAGCAAGACCAGGAACATGAGGGCTGATGCAGTGGGCAGGGTGTCTGACTGTGACAGTCCCAGTTTAGATCAGCTTAACCCACTGTGGAGCAACCCCTTTGAACCTTCTAAAGCAGTTGAGAGAAGATGTTAGCACTGAAAGGGAGCAGCTCTGTCCCTGGTGTCCAGCATGGTGAGATGCATAACAACCTTAACCACGGAAATGAATATTAAGGGGTATTCCATCCAGCGCACTAAAGCATAATAGGAGTGGATGGCGGGATGTTTAGGTTGAATAAATTCATATGGAAAAGAATGAATTCTGTCAAGGTGTTTAAGCATATCATAAGCATATCAAAGAAGGTGGCAAATTCAGTGGAACTTTTATTCCAAAACGGGATGTCTTCCTTGACAATCAGCTATAGTTCAGCTACCTGCAGGTTATTGGGCTTCATAGTGTTCAGTTAGGATTAAAGAATATTTCCACCACAATGGGTGAAAATCTGTGGCCTGTGTGAAACGGAAGCTCATACTTTCAGAGGGCTATGATTCATTCTTTTTTTGAGATCTATGGATCCCTGCTGGTAGGTGTTTTAAGGTTGCCATTTGCTGTTTTTTAGCGAGTGTGTGACAGGAAATCCTGGACATCCTGTATGTTAAATTGGTGGGAGTTGCATTAATCTCTCAAAAATTAGCTAGCCTTTGAACGTGTTCCCCACATTACCAACAGGAACAACTTGAGGAGTCATCTAAGCATTTCCGGACTGATGGAGCCCTAGAATTTGGATTATAGCATGTGTATAGTATGTGTTAAGTCTCATTTCCAAGAGGGCAGTGGAAGTTTGACACAGGCCCTTTCAAGTTTAGGCTTTTGTCCCCCCCCCACACACACACACACCCAAATGGCCTCCACAAGCTCGGATTTCCCTCTAGGGAGAATGCAATGGTTAAAAAAGGTGGTTTGAAGAGGAGTTTGAACGGAGGGGGATGCCTAGTGGGTAGCAGTGAGCACTGAGGTAAGAGATGTCTGAGAGCAGGATGTCCATGGGAAGTCCAGGTCTGGACTACTGCAGAGGGCAGGCGTCAGCGTCCACCTTCCTTCCTCCCCCTGCCCCCAGCCATGGCTTTTCCCCCCGTTTTTGCTCATAGGCTGTGGTGGGTTACTCGGTCAGGAATGGGAGTTCAGACTCCACCCGGCGAGTCTGGTGGAGATTTTCCTAAGCGCCGGGCTCTCCACGAGGCTGATCAAACCACAGAATGGCGTTCACCCTCTCTGTGGGAGGTCCATCGCTGGGTCTACCACAAAGCCCCGTCAAATGTTCGGTACAAAGCTAGGATCAAAGTTCCAAATTCTTCTGGCAGCTGTATGCTCTGTCCTTAAGGCTGATTCTGCCGCAGTTGTTCCCAATCTTCACAGGCCCAGGGGCAGAAATACTAAGCCAGAAGCACGCTGCAGCCTGGATAACGCGTTTCTCTCTGGACCATAGTTATAGCTTCCTATAAACGTTAGTAACATTGAAGGGTCTGCCGGACAGTGTATTTTCCACAGCAACGTGACAGGAGTGTTACAGGCTCCCATGCCCTTTAGTCCCTTTGTTTACAAAGCCCTGACAGCAGAATTCAGCTTGCTCATGTAAGAATCTTTGATTTATCTTTGTAAAGATGGAAACCTATTGCTCTCAGTTACAGAAAGCAGTTCACCATCTTCATGTGGGAGAAAGCTGAAGGTTCTAAATCACAGCACAAGGATTTTGTTTTCTTTTTCAATATTGTGATTCTTAAACTTGATCTCATGTTTTCTGGGGTTGCAAAGGGCAGAGCAGTAGTGTTATCCTGCCTCTCTCAAATGCACAGACCTCCTGGTATTTCCTGCTGCTCTGGCGAGAAGTTAATTTTGCTACTTGTTGAGATTATACAAATCCAATGCAACGGAAATTACAATGCATTATGTCAGCTCTGGGCATATGGCTATAATTCAAATGCAGACAAAATCCCCCACTGCTGTCCCCTACTAAGAAGCAAGCATCTCATCCATTTTCTTTGTTTCCTCTCTTTGATGTTTTTATGGAAATTAATCATTTGACAGCACAAAGGCTTGCTACTGGCCTCCTGTGACTTAGCTATTTATCAGAGATTTTATTTAATATGATAGTACACAACCTTATTACATTCAGATCTCTTTTGATGGTTGTTTAAGAAGTTCATGAGTTTTTTTCTCTCCCTCTCTCCACCCACTCAAGCAGTGCAATGCTTAGGACTTGCTGGTTGTCTGTCCATGGCCACCTTGGCCATGTCAAGTGCATGTGGTCATTGGTATTGAACTAAGCTTGTGCTTAAGCTCAGGTTCCCACCTTCCTATCTCCTGCTGGAGATAAAAGAGAATTTCAACAGCTTCACCCTGAACCTGTGAGACACATCAAGGCCATAGCAATTCTATACTGCAGTCCACAGTTTGGTCTGGGACTAGGTATCTCATTGGCATGTTAGGCTCTGGTGTATCTGAAACAAAACCAGTGGCACAGATCCAGTATGATCAGAAACATAGGGCAGGGAACTGAGGTGCACGTTCAATGTCTGAAAGTTAGGAATTTAGATAAACCTTTGGTACCAATTCTCCTCAAATCTCTATTATATACATTTTAGGCTATTTATTTTTGGTAAGATTTGGTGTGGTCCACTGAACTGAATATCTCTGCTGCATATGACTGAATAGTCTCTGGGGGGAAAAAAAGTGTTAAAACCTAAAAAAAAATAGTGTCTATTGACTTAAGTTCTGGAACTTTGAATACTCAGTATATTTGAATTCATATAATTATTACCTCAAAAAGTGGAGTAGAAGAAAATAATCCTTATGAAACCTATGTTTCACATGTTCTTGCATAAATGGCTGAAATAAAAATGGCTGAAATGACATTGGTGGGCCAGCCAGAAGGAGGACAGCTGACAGATTTCAGGACATGGAAGTTTTTTTCCAGCTTTTACCTTTTTCTTACACCTAAATTATAAATCCAAACAAATAAATTTTCTAAAGTATAATTTCCTTTTTTTTTCCATTGAAATGAGTCATACTCAGAGATATTTTAAATATTATTATGAGATGAATATTGATGATACCTCAATAATTTCCCAAGATACATACAAAACTTTTATTGATCAGTAGAGCCTTCTCCATTTAAAAAGACTGTTATTTCAAAACCACATATTGTTATTGCAAAGCCACTGTTACCCCATTTACACACATCTTAACCATCAATCCTGTAAGTCCTCAGACAGATTCTACATTACAGCACAAAAAAGAGGTAGTAATTAAACACATTGGTAACGTACTAATAGTAGTGAGACTTGGGGAGAGACTGTTAAAATCACACACTAGGAGCTACTCTTGTTTTTAATCTAAGCCATTATTACTTGTTAGGTCTCTCCCAGGAAAATCTGCCTGGAGATCACCATTGCCTTGAGTGTGGATATTTGCTTGCCTCTCCTGCTGGGTCAAGACCATGTTGGCGAAAACACCTGTGAGGTCTTACTGGAAGGAAACCCATGTCTTCATTAAATGCAATCAAAGGTAAAGACTACAACATATTCATTTTATCTACTATCAACCTCATAATTTGATTTCATTATGCATTGTATTAATGCAGGCGTTCAGCCATTCTGAGTCTATTGATTTACTGATTTAATTTTAATTGTGACCTCAATTTTGCCATTGTGTTGTTCAGTCTTTAATTATCCTAGTAAAACTGTAGTATATTAGCTCACTAATAGGCACTCTTAAGTGAACATTTGCTTGCTCATCCTTTTAAATAAATCCATTAAAATATACAGAACTGGTTTATTCCATGTGCCAGCAACATGGGTCATGCATTCGGAAGATACAATTAACCTCAAGTGAGAAAATTGCAAGCCACTAAGTTATTGCACTGAAAAGTAAAACTAAGATCTTTTTGCCTTATGTAATAATACTATAAACCCTCAGTTTCTTGCTGGTGAGACAATTCTATAGCACAGATGAAAAGATAGGATGACATGAACAGAAATGCTGAAGTTTGAAGTTTTCTTTTTACCCTGTTTTTCATTATACCCTTTGGGAAATACAATACCACAGAGGGCCCATCTGGTGGCACTGTTACCTGAAGTCTTTATTTTGCTAACAGAAGGACAAGTCTTACACAAGAAAAAAAGAATTTAAAAAAGGAAGGAAAAGGGCAATTTGCTTTAATGGAGCTATTCATGTTGCATTGGTCAAGCAAAATGGTCATTTTATGTGCCTGTAATATTGCAGTCTTTTTGATTTCATTCTCAGGATTCCTGCAGGTGGGAGTATCAGATTTTTTTGCTACTTTTATTTCTCTTTCAGTTACAGCAAATACCAGAGAATAGAATAATGTCTCTTGTTAAATAAATGCCCAAATGCACAATCATTTACAGATATATATGAATGTGTCTGTGTGTGTCTGGTTTTTTTTCCCTTTTGTGTCAGAAAGTTAGTAACCCCGAGCCTGGTGAAATTCATAAATAGAAATTCAGGAATTAGAAATGCAGGTCTACAAAGTGCGTAGGAGTGCATACAAAGTGCATGCAAAGTGCAAGAGATCTTTTATTTATTAGTTCTTATTTTATACTTTGAAACTACTCAATACTCTCCTAGTTGAAATTGCTTGTAAAGACACCCTTGCTGTTTCCTACATTATGTGTTAATGAAGAGTTAATATATCCCCTTTTCTTGGGCTAAATATACCCCTTTGAAGTCACTAAGATTACGGAATTTTTAGAGGCGGAAGCTGGGTTTCAGATTTTGTATCCCATCAAAGGCATCATGGAGAGGAATGGTGTCCGGTAGCTCCAAGGACTGTGTGGTGTGGGCAGAATGAGAGACCCTCTCCCCATTCCTGTTTATTTTCACAAGATCTGGCAAATGCTGCCCAAAGTCAGCAGGAAAAAAAAAATAAAATAAAATCCTGCAGGTCAGATTTAACCTAGAAGTTATTGACTAACCCACCAAGCAAAGCAAAACAACTGAGAATTGGGGTCACTGATGATGGCATAGATGTCTGGAGACATTTTAGATGCCATAGGGTCTCCAAGCATCTCCTCTATATTGGCAGGCATGACATGGGAACTCTGGAGCACCCACATCCTGCTGGAGAGCATGTAGGCACCAGCATGTAGGGAAACCCTATGGGAATTTAAGTGGCGATAGACCTTTCATGGGCATCTGAGTCCCTCCCTGAGTGTTACAAGATCTTCATGAACTCAGGATGCCACGGTCGCCTGAGTGCCCAATGCAAAAGGGTTGCATTTGACACAGGAGGACAGGGTGCAGTGAAGGTGAGATGTTTAAAATCCTACCTTTTCACATCAGAGTCTGAATGTGAAACGTGAATTAGAGCTCCTTCCCCCTTCTTTCCCACACACCTTGTTCTGTTATTTGTGGATGTGGATTTGGCATTCCTGGGACCCTTGCATGAGCTAATTTACCTTGCTAACGGGTAGACTGTGTCCTAGGGGAAAGAATGGGAGGTAGTTTCTGCTGTTTTAACTAATGAAATCGGTTCAGCGTTGGCTCTTGCTTGAGCCCTCAAAGCAGGGTTGGGAATTCATAACTGTGAGAGAGGGCGAACAAGAAGAACTGAGACCTCTTCTCAGAGACCTCAACACTGTGTATTGCATCTGTGGAGCCCAATACCTAACCTGGTGCTGAGTGATTTATGTGGCTTTTGAAAATGAGACTTAGCTGCTCTAAACAGAAAAATAGTCCACCCCGAGGCAGATACCCTGGGGCATTTTTGAAAGCAACAGCAAACTGGGCACCTTACCTCAAATGAACACCTGTGAAAATCCTGCTATAGTCTCCAGTTTGTTTTTTAAAAAGATGTTTTTTGAAGCATCTGTCTATGCGATATATCTGCCCACGGTTGCCCATCTACCCCTCTTAGGCCATGAGCTAGAATACTTAGTAGGGATGGATTTTGACTGGTTGTTGGGGAAGTTTCACTGAGTTTAAGTCCCTTTCTTAATCAAGTCATTAACTTTTAGCAGAACAGTAGAGAGCAGGAGAGCACAATACAGCAGCAGTAAAAATAATTAGGGCTGGTAATGCGTCTTTGTTGCTGTCGGGGCATTTGCAGAGGAAATTTGAGCTTGACATAAACTGTTATTGTCATACCGTGTTAATATTCAGACTAATGGCTGCAACGAATCTGTCTCTCCATTTCCAGTATAATGTGAGACAAATCTACACAAGACAAGAATATTTATGTATCCAAAATGCAGACTTTTTAACCTGATACAGTTGGAAAGGAAGTTTTTAATTGAAAATTAATTCATACTGGAAAGTGCAGTCAATAGACAATTACTAAGATACAGCTTGAGTTTATTGCTTGAGGAATTTTGCACAAGATTTATAACAACTAAAAGCAATTACCTTTACAAGGAGAGAATAGTCTAAAAAGATGAAACTTAATTACTGTAGAACCTTTAAAACATTCTTTATCTTTTATAAATAATAATCAACAAGACATCAACTAAAAAGAATTAGATGTGAAAGTCAGCATGTTATTCACATCAAAATGATTGTAGAAAATTCCCCACATAGTCCACGATTCTTGTTTTACAAGTGTAGCACGCCTGTTCTACTCCAGATGTTAGAGACAAAAATCAGATCTAATATTTGTGAAAATTGAAGCAAGTAGGCCCAGGTGGGTCTCTGCATATTTCATCCTGTATATCCACTCTTTATGTCCCACTGATAAGCTCAGAAACATGAAAGCTGCATTTTTCCTCTAGAGATTTCTGAAGGATCTTTACAGAGTGCCTGAGTTTCCATTAGTAAGAATGGAAATATCATTCTGGGTGTTGACCCAAATAAGAATCTGGCTTGCTCAAAGCTCTGCCTCACAGGAAAACCCTAATGGCACCAAAATAGGATTCCTGAACAAGGCACCATTCTTTATGCCCTCTTACTATTGGACCTGGCCCAAGAGGCAGGTTCAGTGACTGCTCAATGAAATCACATCCTTGGGACAAGTCACAGAACAGACAAGGTACCTACTGTAACGGAGACCAAATGCTAATCCCAAAAGTGGGATACTGAATGCATGGTAAAAGATGCATTTGGAAAGTATCAAAGGGTCCATAAAGACAGAAAAGCAAAACAGCCACACACAGGAGGGAGTGTGGACACCAAACTGGCAGTGGAGATAGTTTGTAGTGTGAAGATTGCGTTGGTGGAGGGAGAGACCCAGGACATTGGTCAGGCTGGATTAGTACTGAAGAATGGAAAGGGAAAATCCTCTTTCTTCAGTTTCTGGTTTATTGTCCACCTGCCCAGCATCTAAACCCTGTGAGATGTTCCGTAAACAGGTCTTTCCAAGGCTCTGCTGTTGGAGACCACTGTGTGTTGAACTGGAATTTTGGAAGGAGAATGGGTTTCTTTCTTTCTCTCTCTCTCTCTCTCTTTCTCTCTCTCTTTCTCTCTCTCTCTCTCTCTCTCTCTCTCTCTGTCTCTCTCTCTCTCTCTCTCTCTCTCTCTCTTTCTCTCTCTCTCTCTCTTTCTCTCTTTCTCTCTCTCTCTTTCCCCTCCCTTTCAATAGAAAATGGTTCAAAGACAGAACCTATCTCAGTTCTGTGAGCCAGGGTCCTTGGGCATTAGTGTTATTTCAGTCTCTCTTCTTTGTCTGTGACACAATAGACTCCCGCGGATGGAAATGCCCCACTCTTAACTAGGGTGTAGGGTCAACAGGACATGGAAGAGGCATACGTTGGTCTTTTATGACACAAAAAGTTGGATAAGACACTGGATTTATTTCTTTTTTTCCTGCCTTTTATATCTGCGAAACTCAATTTGAGTGCTTTAGTGTTTTGATGAAATAATGTTTTCATAACATTTGTGTTCTTATCTCCAAAATGCGATAGGACATCAAAAATCAGGATTGTGAAAACTGTATTCTCATTCTAATCTTACTAGCAATAATTCAGATATGTTTTCGATGTATTTTCTTATTTTCTGAGTTTTTTTCTTTGTTTCTTTGTTTTGTTTTTTTAAGATGACCTGTGTATGAATAAGTGCTTGATACCTGTGATGTGAAGATCCTCAGCCCAAACCCTGTGAATGCAGAGTGGTGCCTGCAGGAGAGTTTTGCCTCCACACCCAAGTGCAGAAAAGAGAAACTCTAGGCGTTTTTCCCCTGGAGTGAAAGGAAACTTCAAATTGGTTATGGAGAGTGAAAGTAAGTTTGTGTGAGTGGAAAATTTCCTCTGATCTTCTCTCTTCAAATTACTTCTGAGATTAAAAGAGTAATTAAAAAAGAAATGCCACGGGAAGATTTATTGGCCAGGGTGTCTAGAGCTGCGGGTTTGTGCTGCTTTTGTTAAAGCTGCAGCAGCCTTTTGGTTTATATTAAGTGCTGGGAGGGAATCTCTAACAACTCTGCCGAACCTGCAGGTAGTGCTGGCGCCACGCGGGAGAGGAGGAAGGTGCCGGGGGCACTGCGGGTGCCTGCGCGTACCCGCACAGCAGCGCGTCGCTGAGCCCGGCCGGCTGAGTTTTCCTTCACAGACCCGAGGCAGCGCCCTTAGGGTTCCCTCCCTGAAATGTGTTGCCTCTGCTATTCATGGTCTTTATGAGTCCTTCTATTCGTGGTCTTCGTGAGCAAGACTAACTATAGCAGCGTTATATGTGAGACAGCCCGCCAGCCTCACGTTGCAGGCCTTTCCCAAGCTATAAACCTGAAAGCTACTGCTACGCCCTGGTAGGATGCAAGTTAAAACGGTGCCACAGCTGGAGGTCTGACAGTGGGGTTAGGCGCTAGAGGAAAGCGCAGAGCCACTGTAGTTTGCTCCTTTCTCCTGCACAGGAGGGGAATCAGTGCCTGATGGCAGAACGGATCTGGTCCTTTGCGAGTGGCTTTGGCGCAAAGGGCAAGATGTATGCACAGGTATGGTCATACGTATGCATTGGCATAGCCCTTTTGAGTGACGTCTCAGTGCTTGATTACATTTTAATTATTTTTGTAATGCAAAAGTGAGCCTGTTCTCCTGAGAATAGAGAACTGCTTCTGTTAATCTAAGAGTCAGTCACAGGATCACCAATTAGCTGCAGAAGTTTTATTATGCTTAATAGTAATAACAAAGAGCCCCTATTTTCCGTAGTGAATTCCACTGGATCAAGCAGTCAGGTAGTTCATTTTCACCTAGGTTTGCTAGAAAGACTGAAGCAAACTGCACTGATCTCAGAGGAGCTGCACAGAACTGCTAAATTCTGCTTCTAATTTGTTACATATAACCCAAAAGCATCAATTGCTGAGAACTACAAAAATAGATGCAGAGGAAGTTCCCTGTCAACTGCAACCCAAAAGCTGATCAGGGCACTACCTTCCCTAATTACTGTTATTAGTATTAGTAGCACAAAGGGACTCTCCTGCAGCTAAGGCTACCTTTACTAGCCATTCGAGGGTAAGAGAAAGTGCTTGGAGGGAGAAGGATTGGAATATCTCACTTGTCTCTAAGTCATCTGCAAATGGCCCCTCTTGGAGACCGCACTGCAGGGCTGATCATGTCAGGATGGCTGTTTTTGCATTCTTACCTATTGTAACACTATGTTTTAAACTTCCTATGACTTGTCCAATGTTTCTTCAGCCTCACAGGCCAGACAGCTACACCTTAGAACAAGTTCAGGGAAAGCTACTGCTAAATACTTCCTTTTTCTTACCACTGTTTCCCTGAGAAAAACTTAGCCACTCAACCAGAGAGGTTGAACTGTCAATGGCAAGTACATGTGGTATCAGAATTATATCTGTTGGCTTCATCTCTGACATCTTCCCCGAGATGTAAAAAAAATCCCTGAAAAATCTCACACGTACATTTCTGGAAACCACTGTCAGCTCATAGCATTCCCATTGCTGGCTCTCTCCTTCCGTGCTGCCCTTTGGAAGGAGTTTGCCTGTTCCTTCCCAGGGTGGCAGAGACTGAGAGGTAGTTTTCTGCACCATTACAAATTGTGGGGAGTTAAAACTTAGTTTGAGGGAAAGAATTACCATACGTGACCAGCTAAATAAAGCGTACAGAAAAGATTGTGCCAGCTTATCTAAAATTTTCAGATCTTAATACTGAAGCTTGATTACTCTCCTGAAAATGTTTTTGGCAATTGTTTCTAGACATAGAAACTTCCTAGCAAGACAGAAGTTTAGCAGCTAGAACCTTTTTCAGGAGACCAGTTTCTATTTGATAGCTTCTGCTATGAAAAGAGCTTTATAAGATTAGTGTCCCTCTGAGCAATTAAGTAACAGGGTCCCCTAATCTCTGAAGTGATACCCAAAACAAATTGAGTAGTAGACACTGCTTCTCTGGGATCGTAACAATTATTTATTGCTTTTAATAACCCTGGGTTTGCTTTCATCTGTCAGTATATGTTTTTGTAGTAGTGTCAACAGAAGTAATTCTAACACGGCCAATGGAGCAGTACATCGGTAAGATGAAATCAGAATTATGCTCTGATTTGCTTGTGTGAAAAAGAAAGCCTAGAAAGAATCTGTGGAATTTCAAATCCTGTAGTTTTCTAGCTCTTTCAGAAAACAAACAAACAAAGAAAAATGGTATAGTCTCAAAGGGCTGTAAGATTTCTTGCATTCATCCACATCTACTAAAGCTTCTAAATGGAATTTAGGAACACTTTCACCCGTCACAGTATTAAAGTACAGAAAGCGTTCATGTTGAACATATTTCAAGGTTTGGCCTTGTTTTTCATCGCATGTAACATATGTTGAGTGCAGCTGTGATAAGGAAGGTGGGAAGAAGCTAAGAAGGCAATTTCCCTCTCGCATGAAGTAGACTCTTGCTGCAATGAGCAATGCTAATAAGATGAATTTACACCTAGGACATCCATAAAGGGAACAAAAACCAGGACAGGAAATGCAGACCAAATAAACATGGTGGTCCCAACTAATGATATCACTAATGAGGCTTCCCCTCTTCTCTGCTTTGCTATTGATGCAGTGATCAATTACAGACACAAAAGAGCAGGTTTTTCTTGTGTTGTGCTCAAAAGCTTCTCAAGGAAAGTCAAAATCTGAGGACTTTCACCACAAACTCCAGGGACAACACTGATATCTAGCACTATATCTCAGGGAAGGCAGGACTAGATCCAGCATAGTACTCATGGGTCTGAAACAGGAGGATGTAGACAAAAGTAAAGCACTCGAGCCTATAGATACCAAGATACAGCCTTTTAAACCTGTTCTTCCACCTGGAAATGCCACGAATGCCACGGTCTCTGTCTGTTGGACTTCAGGGGTTCTCTGAGCATCTTGAGTTTGCTTCTTCAGGTGTCCACAGCTGCCCCACACTTGACAGCTCAGTGCTTAGCTACGCCAACACCTGTGTGTGTGCCCTGAAATCAATGTCTCCTCTCATTTATGTGCATGAATATTATGGTAACATGGGGGAGAACCTGTGACGTCTCTGCATCTCTTTCACCCATCAGTGGCACTGAACAGATTTCTAAAGGAGTCTCTTCAGGACTTCATGCTTTTGGATCTGCTACCGTGGATGCAACTTCATTTACTTGCAATTTCTGATTCTGTTTGCAGCTAGTGTGCATTCTGCACACTACTAAATACACTTTGGAGTAGCTTGTTTCTATTTGGGTAAGAAATCCCAAGGAGGAGTTGCATGTACTTACATCGAGACTTAGCCTGCCTACAAAAAGTGTGCTCATCACCCCCTTTCACCAAATGCAGTGCAAATGGACAACAGATAGTGTCACTAGCCAGCAAGTCTCAAATAAGCATAATCCCTACCCAAGAGTTTCCACTTCTAATCTTCTGCCTGATTCACTTGGATGTGATCTCCTCCATGTTCTCGCTGCAAAACACACAGCTTTTGACTTGTTTTCTAGCACAGTAGTCCCAGTACAGGTTCAGCGACTCCACTTGTCATTGGAAGTGTAAACAGGGAGAAGTACGATCTGAATCAGGGAGAGGCTCATAAATGCAAGTTTTGGAAGCTGTCCATAGAGTCTCCGTGTTTTCAAGCGGGCAGTGGCACTCCAGCCCTGTGGCTTTGCGCCTAGGACGGTTGCACCGCTATCGATACCCAGCTTCACTCCATAAAGACACTTGGTGGCCTCATCTGTTGGGCTTCGGCAGGCAGAGTGCTTACAGGTTGGACTGTGTTTGCCTCTTAGAGCCACTTGATGGCAGTCATTAGCATAACAAAATTACACATACACCCATATGTGTTTGCAGGTATTGATGATATACATAGATGGTGTAAATAATTTCTTTAGGATCAACAACAGTCTATTCGTTACTCTATTGTGCTCAGTGTGGTAACCATCTCCTGTACACATACAGAGGAAGTAAATATTTTGCCATGAATTTTCCTAGATTTCTGTTGCCTTTTACAAAGCTTCTCAGAGCCCTTTATCAAAAGCAAATTTCTCATGAATCGTCACATGCTGGATGAAGCCAGGCTGTTACTGAGTAGTGGAAGTAAAAGTTTGCCAACATATTTTCACAGCCATCCTGATAAGCGATGCCTGAAAAGAGCCTTAGAAACTTTAAAGCTTTACTTGTATTATACTTGCATAAGTGTACCTCCTCCCATGCAAAGCAGGCTCGGGAAACCGTGTGTGCAGAACAAGAGAACTGTGACACACCAGCACAGGCTTCTAAGCATGGCCAGAGAAAGCACAGAAATACCAGCTCAGCACGAACAGAGGATTTCTCCTCACGGAATAACCATCTCTCTCTGGCCCTGTGGTCCTGAATCTCAGAGGGAAGCTACTTGTTCCTCCATTCTTCCAAAAAGACCCCAGATCCCTCAGGAGATGAGTCTGAACTGGAATTCGTAACTGCACTCATGACTAAAAGCCATGGACTTGAGAGAGAGCCTGGCGTAAGCTGTGCTGCAGCCTCCTCTTCTTTCCCTTGCTGCCTTCTACCTTTCCTGGAGATGATAAATCACCTGACTCTGCTCTCCCCATAGACGTAATCACCTTATCACATTTTTTCCCTGAAAATACTTACTTTTGCTTATCTATGCCAGCAACTTTTTCCTCTCAGATGATTTAACCAATTAGCATACCAAGCTCAGCTCAGAGCAATTGCTCTCACCATGAATTCGCCACTGACAATTGCTGCTTCTCAATTTGCTTTTCAAACCAAAAGAAGAACTTGTATTTTTCCACCCATAACAGTCAGTTTAAAAACAGATATTACCTTTCCCTACTTAGAATCACACTAAAGCTCTAGGACCATTTGTCCAAGGCATGTGTTTCATGCCCTGAGGATTATGTTAAGCATTTTAAATGCAATTATTTGATGCTGAGATCTGAAATGAATAATTTACCTTTTGCTGCTCAAGTCTGAACTGAATTTTGATTGACGGAACAAAGACCTTTGCTCTGAGGTGTCTCTGCTGACCCACAGGGCGTGCTGGGCTGAGGACTGTTAGGTTGAACAGTGCGTAGCAAGGTGGCAGGTGGTAGAGATGACTCGCTCCTGTCTCTGAACATTAGACTAGTATTTCATGTTTGCAAAATGAATAAACTTGCTGCCCATGCTACAGATACTCTCCTTTCACCCCAAAGTCTTTCCATATGTTATCTGCAGTGGGGTGAATGCTGTGACAGTATTTGATTAAAGGCTACGGATGGTAAACACTGATCTGCAGAGGATCAGAGAAACAACGGGTGAAGGAACCCCAGTGATCAGTGAAATTGGAGCACACTGAACTGGTTACTCCCAAAGCCATCAAAGGAGAAGGATTAGCCCATTGACCCTGCTGTGACCCACCAAGAGAAGACCACGAGAGAAGTTTTCCCTGAATGCTCTCCCACTAAAAGAGATTATTGCCTTCAGGGGCCTATTAAGGGGAATATAGGACCTTTAGAACCTTTTAGAGTGAAGAAAATTTAGGGATTGAGTGAAAAATGTGACATATTTTAAGGGGATCATTGATCCTGAGTCTAAGGCAGAGAAAGGTGCTGGTTTTTTGATGTCTTAATTTCTCTCAGTACTAGTCCCTTCCCTGCTTTGTTAAGGAAGAATTATAGAGGAGAGTCACTCCGGAAAAACTAAGACTTTCAAGCTGAATGGCTTTATTAACTGTGAGACAGCCTCTCTGAAACCATGTTTCTGTGTCCCAGCTTGAGAGGAATTTGCCTCCCCATTTGGAGTTTACTGGAAGGTTTATGTGAGGATGTGTGCTGTGATTTCAGTCAAGTTTAATAGAGTTTAAAATATAACTGTTCCAATATCAAGATGCTGCTCAGTGATTTTTATGCTGAGAGTTCCTATTAAATGCTTATAAACAGGAGTATCTGCAGTCGCTGTATCTGTCTTTCTTGTCACCAGTGGAAATACCAACAAGATTAAAAGCCCTGTAAAACTGAGGAAACACAAAAATCCATGTCATCTCATTTAATTGTCTGGACTGATATGAATTTCATGAGAGAGACGACTAGGCTAGGACTTATTAAATTCTTCTACAGTCCCTTCTGATGCTGGGCAAGATCATAAGGGCTAATGGTACAAAAAATGTTGTGCATATAACAATCATTTGTGGTGCCTGCTTACATCTGGAGATGATCCTCCTCCCTAAGAACTTAAGTTTTTACCAGTTCCTGGGTGTCTGAAGTTTTTCTCTGGTCCTTTTTGGAAGTGAGGAACACTTCCAAAGTATCACAGAACAACTGTCAGGAGTCATGGGTGGTGCTTCTCTGTTGGCAGAGCCTGTGATGGTTGTTTGCAACATCTCTGTATATCTCAGGATACTAGATAGTATACTGAGCAAGTAAGTAATAGATTTGTACTCTTAGTTGAAATGACCTGACTTTGAACAACACCACATACCAGAAAAATTGGATTTCCCTGTACAAGTATTTGAGTTTTAGATGAAATGTTCCCTAATCACATTTTGTTGAAAATTCAGAAATGTTTGTGGGATTTCTATATGGAAAAGGACTTAGTTTGCTTTTGTGTTAACATTTCTACTAAAAAAAAAAAAAAAACCTCGTAAGTCTCTGTCAAGCCTGCTGTTTTACACAGGACCTTATATATACACTCTTTGACACTCATTGTGAAGATAACTATTCAAGAGTTCTCAGACCTGTGTTCCCAAAGGGAATTAAGTCTGAAGCCAGCTCTGCACAAAACAAATGATTTAGGTATTTTTTGAGATTCTGATCTCAAGTTCAATATTTAGAAAATGCTGCCCCAAGTCAACATGTAAGTATTGCTTGATAGATACACAGCTGAGATCAGCTTTAAATGGAAACCTAAATTATGATTCCTAAGTCTCCATTTAGACACAAAAATAAACATTTAAAGAATGCTGAACACAAAACAGCTTGTATAAAAATCAGCAATCAGCAGCTCTGGAAATCCATCACTTTTGTTTCTACACAGTCACAAGACTCCTTCCACTATTCTGCTTGCTTCCCAGACAGAAAAGGTAAATTACACTTATTAGGATGCCATCACACGTGGAGCTCATGTAAGCCTATAAGCACAGACTATAGGAACAAAAGAAGGCAACACAGAATTTCAAGCAGTCATGTGGTCGAAAGATAGTTCAGAGTCTACCGAACATCTCTCCTCACATGCCTTACGCAATGTTTCTGAGTGCTTGACAAGTGTGGACTTGCAGCAGCACATCTGTATCTTTCTAAGAAATTGCAAGCACTGTTTTGTTTGCACTATTGTTTGCGCCTCAGTTGACTTTGTTTTCTCTGTATTTCTCTCTTTTAGTCATGCACTTTTTGTTGCCATCTTTGGCCATTCTCTTTAATATGTTTACCTATTGACAGTTCAGTGGTAGATATTGAGGATCATTAGGCTCAAATACACACCAGTACCTGCTTTTAGCTAAACTGCAAACAACACTAAGCTTAGAATTATGGAATTTCAGTTCTACAAATACAGTTTATTGTTCTTTGATCTCATACCAAGTCTTCAGAGCTGTTATCACAAGCTATGTATCTCCTTTACAACAAGGAGAGGAGGGGAGGGGAGGCAACTATAAACATTACTCATTTGAAGGTGAAAAATAAGAAAATGTAGTTCAAAACTAGAAGTTTTTTAAATGACTGAATTATTTCCTAAAAAGTTTATTTGCCTCTTTTCCTATCTTTAGCCTAAATTCATCTGTGTTTAAGCTTATTTTGCCTATCCCAGGTGGTAAATATGGTGTCATACAAGTTTAAGAAAATCCAAACCCCATGGATCTAATCCTCGATTAGATCAGCAGAGCTTTATCTAAAAACTACATGCTTTCAGAACATGCAGTAACTTCATCATTACTCTGCATCTGGATTAATGTAATCCTTTTCTGCTTCTTTAGGGGCATTTAGCAATGCCCTTTATAGCAGGGCCTTTTTTTTCATCTCACAATGGCGTTGTTATACGCAAGTTGTCCTTTGATAACGCAATCTTGTTTCCATGCTCTGCATCCACTGGAAGGGGATGTTCTGATTTAATTAAAGGCTGTAGCTGTGCATTCCCTGCATGGTTACGTTCAGGAGCACAGAGCACTCTGAGCTTCCTTCGCTTGCCCCAAACTGCAACAGATCGTTTTTCGAGCTGACAAGTTGAGGTGGAGTTCCCAGATGTACAGCCTAATTTACTGTTATCTTATGGTCAGGAAATAGCTGGCGCGCTGCTGCCAACGGGAGCAAGGAGGAGCGGCACCGCTGCAGAGCACCAGTTGGACAACCCTTCCAGTTGGAATACTTCTGCCTGTATCCTGAGGCCACACAAAATGTGGCACTTCCCTCTTGGGAACAAAAAAAAAAGAAAAAGAAAAAAAAAAGGAAAAATCAATATATAGAAATTAATGTGCCTTTGTGAAGATTCAAAACAGATGGAGAAAAGGTCAAGGATTCTTTGTTGCTAAGTGCGTTTCTATGACAACTGCAATATGTATGTTATGAGTGAGCAATCATTTGTTCCAGCTGCTGGATCATTAAAGGGGTAGCATCTCCCTGAACACTGGGAATGTTATTCATGGTTTATTTACTTTTCCTTTTCCCCTCTTTAAATCAGTGTTCAACAGGTAGGGCTCTGGGAGCACATGAAAGCCTCAGTCAATCAGAGGATGCTAAACCAGAGGTCTGTGTGAGTCCGTGCAGCACAGTGAGTACTTTAGAGGATGCTGGGGGAGCTTAATAAGGAGATTAGGGAGATTAATTTAGATCCAATCATGCAATTCAGTCTGGACACATCTGATGTGGGCTGCGTGGTTGCCTTTTATGCAGAACTTATGGCATGACTTCAGAGAAGTCTGAGACGGTCGCGGATGAGTGATGCACTTCACTTCTAAGAGCACAGCAGTCTCTCTTCAGTCCACTATAGAATGGGAATAACAGTATGTGCAAAGACTTACCAAATGTTTAGATGTCATCTTACAAAAAAGCTAATTAACTAGAATGACAAGAGCAAATTACTCCTTTCTTCACGTGTTGAAATAAAAGGACAAGGTTTTCATCATAGCCGGGTTTTCCATGCTCCATTTACTACAACAGCATGGGGATCTGGTGCAAGAAGCAGAAGTTTCACGGCTTATGGGATTCAAATTTATGAGCCTTTCTATTTACCTCATTTTAATAAGTTCATTTTCTCTTATTTTCCTGGAAGAATAAAACCATGAGAGGGTTGATACAAGGCCACTGTCCGTCACCAGTTAAACTGATAAACAAGTTGGGTGTTTCTGCTCTGTGAATTGTGTATCTGGAAACGGTGACAACATGAGGGTCTCTCAACCTACCACTCATTTCTGAGCCACTCTGTCGTCCCTTCATTTTCAGCCAGAAAATGCCTTTCCAATTTTCATTATAACATTTTGTAGAAAAATTACCAAGTCTATTGATTAAAAGAAAAAAGAAAAAGAAACAGTTCCTCAGGAAAAAGTCCTGAGGAAAAGTCTGTATCCACAAGGAGTGACTGCTTCTCTAAACTGATATCTTTTTGTTAATCTTGTCTAGGAATTAAGATGTCCCCCATTGTCTATAGCATTATAAGATTTTCTTTGGAAACCCACTGTGCAAATCCATCATTCCTAACAGGTGAAATTTAAGATTAAGAGATGTGGGTGCGAAGCTTTATGCAAGGCGCATTAGGAAACTTGGAACTTATAAGCTACTAGACATGACAGTCTAGAGAGTTTCTGTCAAAAATCCTCTGGCAGGGAAGAGAGAAATTGCTCTGTTGCAGTGAGTTGGTTTGGGCTGACTGGAGTTACCTTTATTTAGCCAGGAAGTAGAAGTCATAGCAAAACCAAGCCTTTAATATCAGAAGGCCAGGTAATAACACAGACTTGAGTAACAACTTTTTAGTCTGTCCTCTGGCAAATCATCTTCTGCACGTACTTTTTTTCTTATGAAGCTGTTTTCTGTGTTTCAGATCCTATCCATCTGGCCTATCCTCACCGTATGCAGTGGCAATGGACTCTGGTATTCAGATCTTATTTTGTTCTTTGAGAGATATGCAGAGAGTAGTATTTATTATAGTCAGTGGAGTGTGGCAGGAACAAGGCTAAGCATCCTGAAAACTGAGCATCCTTCGGTGATCGAGCATCTGCTGTGTGGTTGATTGTCTTTCTGGCAGACTGGGCTCAACAGCCCTCTGGATCACAGTTCTTTCTCCCAAAGTTTAAGTTTTTCACAGTCAGCTGTAACATTTCTTCCTGCTGCCTCAAATAATACTGCTGTGTATTAGGGCTTATTCGACACCTTGCAGCCACAGCCTGATGGGATCACTGATGAGGTCAGTGGATTTAGCTTGGTGCCTGTGTTTGTAGACCTGGACTCTTATCTCCTCCAAACTAGCACAGACACGGCAGCTAAATATCACAAAGCCTGGAGTGAAATATCACAGGGGTTGCTCTTCCCCCTAACAAACACTAACTAGAGCACCTGCACTTGGGAGAAGGGGAACTGGGAAACTTGGGAAGGTCAATTTGCTGGGGAACGTATCTCCTGAGGAGCTAGAGGGCAGCTGAGGGGGAACTGGAGCTCTTTTTACAAAGTTCCGCAGGTGGGATGAGAAGCTGATGCCCTGGTAACTCCGATTAACTACTCAGGAGGAATGGCAGGGAAAAGACAGCCTGAAGAAATGAGATTAAATGTTTGGCGTTGGAGGAAACATCAAAATCGTATGTGTCCTTCTGATTATATTGATCTCCTAGGCCTGGAATGTGAGCTCAAGTTCCTAAGCCTCATCATTCCCTGTCAGAAAAGAATGTCTCATTTTTTATCTGAGTATATCCAAAAAATATGAAATAAAAAACAGCTTATTACTTCTGTCAGTTATTCTCCAAATATTCCTCCAAATATGTGGCCCAGTCCAGCAAAAGCCACACTGTGGAGCCAATTATGCCACATTTTGGAGTTACTGACTTTAAAACTCCTTTAAAAGCCGGGGAAATGCTCTTAAACTTTGTTATTTCTATAAAAAGTAATTACACTAAACCTTGACTAAAGTTCATAAATACTTTGCCCTTACCTATAATATCTGAAAGGCTCTTTCTACACTAGGGAAATAAGGTGGAAAAGAGTTGATATTTCCCTTTTTTTGTGCCAGGAATGCACAGATAATATTAGCATTGGAGGGCCAGTGCGGGCCAGATATACGTTTTAGCTTGATCTGTTAGAACTGCTTGAGCCACAAGCAGTCTACCCATATTTCTGTAGCACTGAGCCGAAGGTGCTAAGCCTTATTCTTACATAGCTGCTGTGTGAATGTACTTAGTTTTTTTCTACTAGTCCTGGGATTTCTGCATTACAATCCATTTCACAGTACGATCACTGTAGCTTACCTCAAATCAGTTAAGTTTTCTAACTCAGTGGTGAGCACATTATCTACTTCTTTCCTGTTGCTTAGTATGTGTTGTGTAAAGGGAGGACAAGGAAATGGAGGCTATTTTTTTTTTTTTTAAATCAATGGTGAAAAATAAAGGCTTAAAAAAATCCGTTTTAATTCTCTTGCCAAATGTCCCATTTCTACCAGTTTCGAAAACGCAGCTGTTGACCACTGCGAGGGTCTATTCCAGTTGTGGAGAAGAAATGTCAGAAATACAGGGAGAAAGACTTTCAGCTCCAGTTTGCGGGTGTTAAGTGAGAGACTGTTCTGATAAGGTTGAACTGGAGGAGCTGCCAAGACACACTTGAAAGGAGCCGCGAACCCTTGGAGGTCTCATGCTCGTTTCAGTGCACGAGAAGGGCAGCTGGGCTGCACACACCCTCGCTTGCCCCCTTGTATTTCACTGACAGCACCAATCCCTCTTATTTGTCCGACCGGCCATGAGTTATACAACTCTTTCCCTCTGTCTCCACTCCTTGTTATTTGTGACTGTTTCCTATGTATTATTCTCTCTTCCACAGCCTTTTACTGGAGTGGATTTATCAAGAGATAGAAGAGACTCTTCTGAGTCTTAGATCATGCTAAGAGCTGACCGGCTGCCTCCTCCCTCCCCAGCCCACTCAGGGCATTATGCCTTGATCTTCCCATGCATCGGGGGTCCCCCAGATCTTCTCTGTGAATATATGTGTATGTTCTGCCACACTGCAGAAGCGACCATTTGCAAGACCTTTAGGAGAAAGTTACCTTAGTAAAACTTAGTTACATCATCACTTAAAAGGATAGTAGCTATGAAGAAAGCAGAAAAAATGAAACACCCATTATAGCATTTATCAACACATCTGAAGGCAAAGTTAAGTTCTGCATGCACAGATAAAAAAAGAATTTGCAATCAAACATCAGTTATTTTGCAAGGCATATGCTGAGAAATTAATATTTGTTTAGGAGGAAAAAAACAAGAGGACTAATCAAAAATGGTATAATTCTTGATCTAATCTTTATTTTCGTGTATATTGAAATACACAATGGCCTTATTGTTAACTGACCTTATTGTTAGTCAAGGTGGAAGAGAAACCAGCTATGAGCAGAAAGTGTGATTTCCCAGACTACTTAATCTTGACAGTGAAATGAATGGAAAAATAAAGCTCATGAATGATAGGTAACACCAAAGTTTCCTCCTCATTCCTGGTATTCATTCTTATTTTCACCCCTTTACCATTTGTGTTTTGATACAGTCTTTATTTATAACGTTTTATTTTGGCAGCCTAAATTTAAGGAGGAGGAGCAAATTAAATCCTCTTGTCCGGCACCATATACTTTGAATTCTCCAGAGTGTATTTAAGAGAAGTAAGTATCTTTTCCTGCCTGAGACTTCTGGAGAGTCTACCATGTTGGTCACTGGCAATAATCTATGGAAAGCAGTTCCTTCTGCCTCACTATCTCTAGATGTGATGCACTAACCTTGGAAAAAAATGTGAAAGTAGGAACGTAGATAGATGCATACATACAGCAAATAGGGTTCCTTTGATAGGGTAGTAGATAGGGTTCCTTTGAATAGCTCAGTTGGTAGGATCAGGGCCTACATGGGTAGACCTATAAAATAGATTATTAATTACAAAATCTGAGTTTGTCTGTGATCATTTTTGCTTTTCTCGCAGAACCTTTTAGATCCAGATAGAAAGATCTGATCCAGCTCCAAGGCAAATGGTCCAGACCTACTAAACCATTCAGGAGGTGACCCCTCATTTCCCACGCAGGCAGCCCAGGCAAAGCATGACTGTGGGTGTCACCAAAACAGTCAGTAAAACTGATGAGGACCAGCAGGAGTGACAGAAGCAAGTGGCAGTAACAGGTAATTAACCTCCCAATGAGTCCAATCCGTGTCACAGTTCTCAGGGCTTTGAGGCTGCTATAACGGGGCAGCTCATTACCAGGCTAATGCAGGGGCACCTACCACGCCATCAGATTAGGGCGCTGTGTCCACAGTTTTAAAAGGCAGCCCTGCCATAGGAAAAAAATGACCGTTGCTGGATCCAAGGGTGCTGAAAGCACTTCCAAGCTCCCAGTGTGATAGACAGTGCGTTTTGCTCGGAAGAAGAGAAGCCCAGGGAGCAGCCTGCCTAAGGGTTGCACCTTCAGGCTTAGAAATTGCAAAGTGGAGGGTGACCTGAGACCAGCATACTCTAAATATCCGAAACAGCATCCATCTCTTTTCCCCTTATTCATTTTTTGTTCACACTTTAAAACTAGAAATATCAGAGCTTAAAAAAAAGGTACTATATTTATTTTGTTAATTGCTTAAAAATTTTATTGATATTCAGCTCCAGGGTATCCTTTTTCTGATTTACTGTGTTTACTCACTTCTGATTACTGTGCATTATAGATGTGAAATACTTTTCCTGAATTGAATAATTTCAGAATAGCTCTCTGATGACAGGATGCATTCATTGCAATCAGTAATGAAATTCTCCTTAATTCAGGGGAATTGATAAGCAAGCTCTGTGTATGTTTCTGAAACTTTCTTTCAATAATGTTTTAATTCTAGTTGCAAATTTGCCATTAAAAAAAAAAAAATAGTAATTTATTGCCGTAGGAAACCCAAGTAGAGTTTCTCTTTCTTAGGGCTCCTACAAGAGAATTCAAGTAGGTATAAGTTCAAAACTACAGGCATGTAAGACGCCATGTTGAATTAAGGTTAATATTTTATATTTCAAAATTATAACTGGAAGTTTTTTACTTTAAACGATCTAGTTGTTCTTGCACACTAATCCAAAGAAGCAGTTTGGGCTGATACTGCTAATGATTTCTCTAATGGGCTTTCAGAATCGTGTATTTGCAGAGACTGAATCTGTGAGTGAATAGATTGGGTACAAATTCAATAACAGGAGAAAAGGGAAAATGTTTGACACAGAAAGACTAACGAAGTGCTGCACATACTGAAGTAGTTAGCCTTGAAAGACATACAGGGTAAGAATGTGTATGTGAAGATCTGAGAAGGTAATAATGAATAATAAAATATGATTTTGATAATTGTTTTTGTTCTGCACCTGCTGTATGCAAAGGTTGCAATAGATGTGCAAATCACTAAAGTTACATTTACACATTGAGAATCAAAATGTGAACCAATATTAATGGAGTAATAGCTCTCAGTGTTTAAAAAGTCAATAGAATAGGGTTTCTTCACTGACAAAGTAATACACATCTCAGAGACATGAGTAATATCAAGGCACACAGCTCACCATCTGACTGTGAGGAGAGCTGCCTCTCCATTAACTGCTGTTTAAATATATTCAGCATGTTTAAAGAGAGAGCTGATTAGCCATCCAGCATCCTTTGACTCTCTCCACAGAACAGGAGCTAATGATTTGTCAAGTGTCGGTGGCTGAAGCCTCACAGGTTTAAGGGGACGCGTGCTACATCATGTTCAGCAGGCTTGATAAATTTAAGGGGAACGGCTACAGCTGGAGCTGTGTCGTTGCAATCCTCAGAGGAATGTAGATGTCTACTGGAAAGCAGGAGGTGATCTTATATCATTGGAGTAAACGGTGGTTTTGACTCAGAGGGAAGTGGAGTTAGGCAAAGGCAGCGAAAGGAAATGTCACTGAAAAACCTCCTTGGAGTTTTTTGGAGTCAAGTTGAGACTTGTTCAACTGTTGGCTAACTGGTAGATCAGATGTAAGAATGTTTTTGAACATTAGCAACTTTTTCATCTTCTGAAGCAGCAGCTCTAAAATAAATCATAGTATCTTAGGAGAAGGGAGATTTCACTATGTGAAGGAGAACAAGTGACCCACGAGGTTCTGCCCTCTGTCATGGCATGTTTTCCATCTCTCTTCTCTCAGTCTCTTGACAATCCAGGGTGAAATCCTAGTCTTTCTGAAGGAAACAGGTTTCATTTCAATACCACTTAACAAGAATTTAACCTTTATGCTCTCTTTCCTTTAAATGGGTTGTTTTCCTCCCTTCTAGTCCTATCACTGCAAAAGCTATACATTAAACTCAGTTAACGTAATTGCCTATAAAGGAGAGGATAGGGATTCCAGTTTCACATTAATGCTTTGATACAAAAAGTCCCGGCTGGGCTGTGTAATCCTTACCACAGCATAAAATGAAGGGGTAAATAGGAAGATGGCTGTGGTATTTGGAGTTGAATATTCAGAAACATATTCTCATGACAGACAGGTCGGCAGGAGGAGCTGTCAGGGTGAAACAACATGGCTCCTTCTCAGAATAGGTTAGATGTCAATTTTTGGTGCCAAATGGCATTCCAGTGTACTCAGTGAAACTTTCTGTTTTTAACAAGCTTAGGATCTGTCCCTATTTACATTACCTTTGAAAAATATTGTAGAGTCCCTAAAATTAAAGTAGATTTCTGTTATCTTCTGGGTGAACTGTGATACTTTCATTTGTAGCCAGAACAAAAAGAACCTCCTAAAAATTGTAAATCAAAATGGATATTTATGTCCTACTATCCAAGTGAATATCTTTTCACTGGCAGTACAGTAACCCTTATACCAAGTTATCCATTATATTGACATCTGAGAATGCTTGCATGAGAGAAGTCTTCTAATGGCAGGCTGAAGCTCTGAACTGTGATCTGCTTAACTAGCTTGTTGCCAGCACTCACAGTTTAAACTTGGATATCAAGGCTAGGTTATTTTTAAATGCTCCAGGTTCATGGAAAATGGAGCAACCTGAATATCCTATTTTTTTCTTTAAAAAAAAAAAAAAGGAATTGTAGCTGTTAACGGCACAAACTGTTGTTTTCTGAAGGACCAGAGTTTTACAGTACAACCGCTTCCTGATATACTTGGCATCATTGTGATAACCCATCAAAAAGTCCCATTGTACCACAAGGGATTATGTGTAGGGTTTTTATGCCTTAGGCTTTCTTTGACTCCTGCTGTAACTGGTCATGTTTTTTGTATTGTGTTGCTTTGCTTTTGACTTTTTTTGATGTTTTAGTTGGGAACATTGTAATGTTTTTACAGTTTATCCAGCTGAAACAAATGCTACCACAGCTTTAGCTTATTTTTTTCTACCCAGGACATCATTACTGTGTGTTAAGAAGTGTGCAGACAAATTAATATGCCCAGCTATTTCATTTCTGTTGTGCGCATAAACTACTAAGGGCAAAAATATTACTCTTGTTCTTACTTCCTGTAAGAGGAAACACAGCTTCCATTACCTATTAAAATGGCTGATAGCTAATTCTGATGAGTGCAGAACTCCTCAAAGAACAAGTAAGAGTTCGTTGCTGTGCTCATACAAGCAAATAGATAGCACCTTCTGTGATTTCAGATTCAGCTGGAAGGCACAATTAACCAACTGTGTCCTCTTTAAGTGGCTTGTGCCCCAACGCTGACTTGGAGAAATGGCTTAGGACCTGAATATGCACTGAATTGAGTTCAATAACTGAAGCATTACTAACAGAAGCAGGTACTAGGTAAGTGTGTTATACTATGCTATCTTCCCTGATTTTAATCAATATGAAGAACAGAAGTATTTTTTGGCAATAAGCTCACAACATGATCTTATTGCACGTTATTCATGAGTAACATGAATAAGCATGTTACTTCTCACATTATAGACTGTTATTTATTTGCTGTAGTTTGTTTGACTCTGCACTGCAGATACCATGATGAGCTTTCTATACATGCATGCACGCAGAGAAGTACAAAGCAGCCTAAAATATGGATGTTTCCCATTCTACTGCCTATGGTAGAAATGCAAGACCTTTAAAAAGGTGGCACACAGAGACATCAGCCTTTTGAAATAAAATGTTACCATCAGTTTCATGTGGTCAACTGGCAAAAGGGTATCAGAGAAGAGACAATGAGCAAAAAATGAGTTAAGAGAGAGAGTCACTGATGTGGAAATGAGAAGGGAGTTCCAGCTGTTTGGACACATGTGCTGCATAAAAGGGGACTGCCTGTTAAAGGCTGCTCTTTGGCCCGAGAAGAGGCAGCAGTCGCTGCATGGAGGAATCAGCTAAGTAATAAACCAGAAAAGCAGTGATTTAAATATACTGCATGTCAAAGCACAGAGAAAAGCTCACTATGGAGCTAGCAGTATTTGTGAGCCTGATTCATCCACAGGACAGGAGGAGGAAGGATTACAATAGTCTTTGGGGCTCTGATCACTTGATGTTATATGGACACGTAGTGAGAAGCTGAGATAGCTTGACAAAGATTATAATGTTAGATTAAAAAAAAAAAAGCATCAGAATCTATACTTTCCACATGAAAAGCTGGTTAAAAAAAAAGTGGTGATACTTAGATAACTTATTAGGTTTGAATTTTGTATGAACTCTCAGATTGTCTGCCTAGGTTTCATACATGTTCTGCTTTGGACAGAGAGTGGGTACACTAGAAAGAACCTCAGACAAAGTGGAGGACTGGTTCTTGCTCTGCAGTGAGCTCGAGAAAACTCTTCTTGAGATTTTGAGCAAAACTCAAGCACAGTTCCTTAAGACGGCACAGGTGTAGCTAAAGAAACTACGGTGTTCTTATGTTTCATAAGACACCCCTTAAACTGGGAAACAAAAGGCAATTCTCTTCAATCTTAGGCCAGCAGTTAAGCCATACTCCTGTCTTCACTTAACTTGAACGAGCCATGTGGCATGAGAGTTAGCTCCAGGTTCAGAAAAGCTAATGCACATATAGATTCTCACATGTGGCTACTCTTGTGTCTGCGCAGATCTGGGACTCAGTTATTCACACATAGGTATTCCAAGCTACCTGAGATGTCTTCAGGCGTGGCTCATCTAGCTTCCAAGTTCTTCTCAAAAAGAGAAGGACGACCCAAAGGTCTCCCATGAATGTTTCCCATGCATTATGGCCTTTTAAATGACACCAGATGTCTATATCTACATAGCTAACCCCTGCTCCCTGTGGCCAGCTGGCTGAGTTCCCATACCTGTTGAGAAGCAAATGGAGAAAAAGAAAATGATTCCAAATCTTCCCGGTCCTCTCTCATTCCTTTCTTTTTTACCCCATGGAATACCTTTAAGTGAGCTGTAAGGTAAATAGTGTAGCTCTTATAAACATGTTTTCTTTTTGTAGGATTTTCACCATCACCGAGAGTGACAAATCCATTGTTCATGTTGGTTGAGTCTGTAAGAAATGACACAAAACATAAAGGATCCTCTGATTTGAAGTAATTCTTATCAAAATGTTAAAATCTTTTTCACTGCCATGTCAAATCTTGAAAACAATTGGCATCTATGAAGAAACCATGGAACGGTGGTTCCCAGTGTGAATCCATTTTCAAGTATGACCACCTCTCTGAAGTTTATATGCCTTTTCTTTAAAGAAAGATGGATATTTGTCATAGTAATCCACTGCTGCAATAAACTAAATCTTTGTTCTTGTTGACTCGTTGCCAAGGCACTCCCCAAACATGCCTTGTTTTTACTTCACAATGCTGCCTAGCTGGACTGTTAACAGCTATGTCCCCAGGGATGCGGCACAGAATTCACAAAGAAAGGAAAAACACACAAAGCATCCAAAATTGCTAGATGTCAGAGATAAAACTTTACTGTGAGACTACCTAACCTCACCCCTCTACTCATGCAGGATTGCTTCCAGTCTTACAGTCTCTGGTCTAAGAGCAGAAGACATGAAAGTGCAGGGTCTACCCTCATTTTCTCTTCTTTTGGAGAATCTTAGCTGTTGGGTAACTAAATGAAAGTATACTTTGTTTGTTTGTTTTGGAATAATGAAAATCAAATTTGGAAAGACAAGGTGTTTTTTCCACACTTGTTTACTTTCCAGTGTACTGAATTATGCTGGAAATATTTATAAGGTAGTTTAGAGAAAGCTACAGCTTTCCACTATACTCCCAGCTTGCTTAAGCAAAGTAACATAATTTACTTCTCCTAACAAATAAGTTACAGATTTTTTTTTTTTTTTTTTTTTTTTTTCAGATTTTTAGGGACCAAAATGCAGGTGGATATAAAAATGCAAAAGTAGCTAAAATGATAGCAATAAATTGGATTGACCTGATTCAAGGAAAGACCAAATCTTTCCAAGGTGAACCATCTTTGGAAGAGGGAGAAAAAAGAACCTCTAATAGACTGATTAGAAGAAAAACTAGAAAACTCCAAAAGGGAAAAAAAATCTAAATGAACACCATCTGCAGAATTGAGAAAGAGATTGGAGACTGCTACTAATATTACTAATATTTTTTTCAGACAGGGATCATTAAAGCAACAGCAAAGAAATATTCAATACAGAGGAAGAACTGTAGCAATAATATCAGAAGAGCTCCCTGGTGGAGAGAAGCTTGAATGTCCGTAAACAGCGTTTTTGAGTTTAAAGAGGAAGAGATGTAAGGAGATAGGTGGAGGAGGGGAATGGTTCTCTGCTTTCCTCATGAGCTGGGGAGGAATGACTGAACGTGCTTTGATTAGCTGTGAAGGAAAAGCAATCAAAAAAAAAATTAAGAAGGGTTGCAACTGTAGACCAGTAAGATCAGAAAACTGGAGAACTAAGGACAGCATAAATCAAGAAAAATGGTGATGGAGAAGGGCAAGCAGCTCTTCCCTACCTGTAGTCACAGACTGTAATCCTTCAAAGTGCATTTTTGAATACCAAAATGATATAGGAGAAGGAAAAGTCAGCTTAATTTTTAACAAAAAAAAAAAAAAAAAGATTCACACTTCAAAACCTGAGGGAGGTGAAACCTCAGGCAATGAATTATTGACAAAAGTTCTTTCACTGGAGTTTTTTAAGGACAAGGTACATCAAGTTAGATTTCACTCATGGACTGCCTTAGATTTTGTCCTGTGCTGTGACTACACATGCCTGTGACTCGTGTGAGTACCGATCGGTTACGAGATGGGGACGTGTCAAACTGAACGATGGCTTTGGGTGGTGTGTCCAGGTGTTGCTTACATGTCCTGTACAATGTCCAGACATTTGTCTGTCACATGGCAGGGCTTCAGAAAGAGGCTTCTAGCCAAATGAGGTGATACTTGGGCTAGAAATGATATGCTGGGTGAACCTGGAAATTAATCCTTAGGAGAAGAGCTATTTAATGGCATCTTATTTGCAGCACTACTTGACATGAGCAATGACCAAACCTTGTTCACACACACACACAGGTGAATGAAGTAATTGACACACTTGCAACACGGAAGAAAAACAACCAGTTGATCTTGATCCCACTATGCTCCACAAGGCAGCAAGAAGTCAGGTTCCAGACTGCTTTATGTAGCTGCTAAAGAGCTTAATTTGCCTTAATACTCATTTTGGAATAATTATTCATATTGGAATTCTGTCTGACTGTGCAAGGTGAGACAGTTCAATTATTTAATCGTGCCATCACTCTCAATTTGAAAGGCCAGTGCTAGAGCAAATGTGCTTTCTGTTTAATTTATACCAATACTTAACCTAGTTGGTCTGTTCCCTGTTTGCATGTCTTCAGTCATGTATCAGTGTAATGGATCGTTCCTTCATTTTTATATCTGCCAGATTTTATGAGCCTCACATTGAGCAGGTGGCTCTGAATATGAAAGCTTTGTTCGTCTGTATGTGCATTTCTACAGATGCAAGGAAGCTGGATCAAAAAGGGAAAACAGAGATTTCTTTAGTCTGTCTTCCTACATACGAAGAGGCAAAGCTTTGTCGTTTCAGTATGTGTTTGCAAATAAATTAGAACTGCTGATACTGTAGATAACTTCTGTAGTTGTTTGTTTTATTTTCCTTTGGGCTCCTTTTTTTAAGTATAACTTTCTGCCAGCAATGCAGTAAATATGAACTTTCCACATGCTTTTTTTCAGCCTATATTATACACTTTAACAAAATAATCATTTTGTTAAACAAAATTTCTGCTTCTTCTTGGCCAGGTTTAATCCTTCTAGGAACTATTATGAGGGAGACTTCAGAGTTTGTCTTAACATTTTACCATCTGTAAGTAAAAAAATACCAGAAATCAGGACAAAGAAAGGTAAGATTTTTTGCTAGGGGATATCCTGTATTTGAAACCTACTTGTTTAAATGCATCCTGGACAAGGATGCACAGCCAAGCTAACATTAGGAAATGTTTGGAGACTCGTAACTGGAATTAAAGAAGATTTATAGGATTATTATATATAGCCATGAGGAGCCAAGCATAAGTAGCAAGTAATATGCAAGGTGATTGCAGAGCTGGGCTTAACTACCTTGTGTGCATGCACAGTGATCTAAGAATTGGGGATGTCTGTTTTTTTTTTTTTTTTTAAATCTATCTATCTACATATATAAATATATATTCCTATCAAAGCTTTTAATTTAGAGAATTTTATACAAAATAAAGTCAGATTTTTGTTTAATTTTCAAAGTAAAAGTTTCTGTTCTCTAAATGCAAAAGATATTCTGATTTCAAAATATCTATGCTATATTTTTCAAAATTGTTTGGAGAAAAACAAAAAACAAAAACCAGATATATCAATAAGAAAACACAACCAGTGGCATAGACGGTAAAGCATATGCTTTGTTTTTTCACATTTTTGAAATAATCTAGGTAGTTCATAGGACTAGATTTGTGCAGAATAATTTTGATCAAACAACCTCAGAAGATTATTAGTTTTCTTGGGATATTGAAGTTTCCTGTAACATTCTTCTCAGTAATAGTAGTTGAAAAATTAAATTCCTGCCATAAAAATGCAACTCCACTAGAATCAAAATGTTTCTTTACACTAGGCAAACACTGTTTTGGTGAAAACCTAAGGAAAGGGCTGGATAAAAGGATAGGACTCTAAAAATATTTTGGCATCCGTCTCCTCTTTAGAAATTTATCGGATGAAATGTTGTGAGCATGTTTTTGAAGCAACTGTTCAAAATTATGCTTCTTGCTCTATATTAAAATTTTAAAGAAAAAGTTGAAATCTAAACATCTCAAGCCATTAAAAACAGGATTTTCAAAAGATCTCTGTACTTTCTACATCGTATCACTTCTCAGCTGTTTCCTGTTCATCTGCAAATTCAGCAGTACTCCAACAACCACACATTAAGTGCCAGAGATCTTTGTTCTTTCACTGTTCTTTATGGAAATGGAGATGACTGGAGCTCCATGTTTTCGGTTCTGTCATATCAATTTACCTAGGGCTGTACACGTTTCTGACTTTGTGCTCATTCTCTTGTATGCTATTTCCAACTTCCTCAAACAAGATTGACAGAACACCCTAAAAAATAGGCTGGAGACAACCAAATAAAGGAAGTGCAGTGAAGCTGTACTCAAAACATCTGTATTTATACACTAATTCTGAGGAAAGCTGTAATTTAAAAAATAAAGCAGATTAAGTCTGTAATTGAAAGCGAATCATCAGCTCCAGTTTCCCCCAGGCTTTCGAGGTGATTGAGGACTATTAATTTCACTGGTTACCTCTAATTTCAATGGTTACTGTGTTTTGGTTCTGGGGACAATCATATGCTTTAACTCCTGATTTTTTTATTTGAAAATATTATGACAACAGCATATTTTCTTACCCAGGGACAGTAGCTTACCTGATCTGCTGGCCCACCAGAGTTAAGCTGCTCACGGGTGGAAAGCCCATGAGTTATCCATTAACACATGAAAAAGGCTCTGGAAAGGTGTATTTTAGTACAGCTGGTATTTCAGCTTCTGTTTGGAGCAATTACCTAATCCTAGACCAATGTCACACGGTGGCAAAACTGTTCTGAGTGCAGGAGAGTGATATCTGTGTACTGTGAGTTCAAAAGAAGTTTGAAATAATATTTGCAAAGGGACAGGAAATGGCGGCTGCAGCTGTTTGCCCAATAAAACAAATTCAATATCCGAATGGAACTGGAACATATGATCAATATTGGTCTGGAGAGAAAAGCAACAATAATCTCATAGCTCATTGGAAAAGGCCAAGCTTTGTTAACCTTTTGGTCATGTTGCAAAGCCATCTGTTTTCCTTCTCATCTTTTCTCTTAAAGGTTTTGAGGAGGGCATAGACTGAACTTCTGCAGTGCCGACTTGTTATTGTTTGCCTCTGAACTGGTCCTGTTATTTCATGAAATAAGTGTACAGAGCACTGGTTATCCTGAAAATAAATGAACAGATAGATGCAAATAATTTCAAAATGCATGCTAGTGTAAATGACAGCTTCAAAGGCCAGTATTCAAGGGAGCTGCCTGCATATTTACCCCAGACTTGGAGTATATTGCAACATTCAGAGGAAACAGGAAAGAAACTTATTCATTATAGTGACTGATAATTCTTTTCTACTGAGATGCAAATAAAGATAACCCGGGGAGTATTTGGAGTGTTATCCTTTCTGCTCTATACTTTTCTGCCAAAAGAGTCAAAATTAAGGGATCCCAAAAACATTAGGTGTATAGAAGTGTTTCTTTGCCTTGTCTGATTTTAGATATTAAGTTTTCTAAGAAACTTGGCATAATGCATGGTACTTTTCATCTTTTTTGCTATTTCATCTCCAAGATCAAAATCAAAAATGAGTATTAAAATCCCTTGTTAGAAGCTCTTCAGCTCCCAGTAGTTGCTCCCTGGAAGGGCAGGAATGAGCTGGGACAGGGAGCTGAGGAGATTGACCTTTAGGAAGATAAATGTTATTCTTCAAGAACAAGAAGAGCAAGATACTCATGAGATGTTTGAGTGGAGATGGGGAGCCAAAAGAACTGGGGAAAAGACAACCAAGGAAGTTAAAGACAGCTGCATATGTTGGAAGTAAAGGGAAATAGAAGGCTGAAGTGGATGAATTTGGGGAGAAGAATTCTCATTCTTTGTTAGAAACAGGGATGCCAAATAGGTGCCAATGTGCCAAAGAAGGAGTTCAAGAGTTCAAGAAGGAGAACAAAATATGAATGAAATGTTATTTTAATTGAATCTCCTTTTAGTAAACAAAATAGGAATGAAATGCTCTTTTAACTGAATCTCCTTTTAATTTTGAGCATGCCTCCACACTACTTTGGTGATACCAAATTAAGGGGGGTTGTTTGTTTTTTTTTTGTTGTTGTTTTTTTTTTTAGATGCTGGAGTCAAACTTACTGCTCTTAGGGGGAAAAAATGCATATCACAGATGTAACCTTATCTCTGAAAAGGTAAGTCATCCTATAAGTTTTTATTTGGGTATGTGAGGTATTTGTCATGTTCTCTGACTGACAGGTATATTGCATATCTATTTATGTCCTTCTGTGCAGTATCTGTCACTGTCTCTACGTTTTACCACTGTGGCTTTTCAAAAATGGCAAAATCTAAATGGCAAGGCACAAAGTATCAAGCTTCTTTCCTCGTGTATTTTGCATGCTAATAGTGGAACAGGAATGATGCATTCCAGTCTTGACTAAAGGCTGCATAAAAGATCACAAGCACAATAAAATACAAAATAATCAGAGTGAAATCATATTTTCTGGGTGATTATTGCAACCAACTGGTAGAAGTGCAGGGAAGATTCACTGGTAATATATCTCTTCTAGTGCCATGTGAATATAGCAAGTACAGCCTCACAGCATAGCTAAATAGTTGCTCTTTTTAAAAAAAATCAATTTTTGAATCACATCTTTTAGAGTTTCTTGTGTGCACAGAAAATATCTGTTTTTTAAAGTTCATCTAACCCAAAGGGATTGCATATAGTTCAGCTATCTTGCCATTCTCTCAGCAAAAAAAAAAAAAATAAATAAAAAAAAATGGAAATTGTAATGTACTTTCAAGCCATAATTAATCATAAACATTCCCTCTGTGTTTTCTGCCCTGTTTGGCTTCCAAGCACTTAAAACCTTTCTAGAAATGCAACATAGTTCTCACTAAAAGTTTCCAAACTGAATCCTCAAAGAAATCTGAATGGGTCATTCCATGTAATTCCTCATCTGATGCTATCCACTGCTGGTAGGGTCAGCATTCCTTGGGCCAAGGAATGCTAATGTAACATATATCGGTGCCATTTCGGAATTTAACTTGGAGTCAGCTTTCAATAAGCCATTTCTCCTTTCTGATACGAAGGTTTTTATTCAAAATGGACCTATTTGTGCAAATTGCAGGCAGGCCTGTTTGGAGTCTGACTATTTTATACAGTTGAGGGAAAGCAGGATGGAGTTTTTTATGGAGGGAGCTATCAGGTAGATACACATTTGACACAGAGTGCGCTGAGTTATCAGGTTTCTCCAAGGGCAATCATATATCTTGTGTATCCAGAGCCAAATTATATTTGACATTTCATTTAAAGCCTGAGACATCCTGACACTAAAGCAGAGTATGAGCGGTAAAAGTAGGAGGGCATTCAGGTTGACTGAATGGATGTTTCTATTCCTGCTTTACCTGTCTGGGTGGTAGACGAGTTCCCCACCATCACCCTATATCTTAGCCAAAAGGAAATCTCTGATTTAATTCTTTTCCAATGATACTTCTGCGCATGTTGAAGGCCATGTTGAAGTGGACCAATCTGAGCTAGCTTTGGATGGCATCATAACCAGCATTATTTATGTAGCAGCTTGTGAAGATTTCTTTGCTTATACCCATAGCTTTTATACCGAGTCTGGAAGTTTGTCTGCAGCACTCTCATCGTTTAGAAACCAGGGTTATTTTCTCAGCCTAGTCTCATTAAAGTTTTTTTTTTTTTTTTTTGAATAAACTTTACATATTATGGGTCTTTACTGCAGTAAATCTTCCTGAACACTCAGCCTCAAATTAAAAAAGTAAACTTTACTGAGGTGGTGGATGGGTAAAGATCAAAAGGATAGATATGGAAAAGGTAGCATTAAGCCACTTTTGTCCCTCATCACAAACCTGGAAATGTTTTGTTGTTGGACTAGTTCATGGCCTCTACTGAAAGAGGATCCAAGTTTCCCTATCCATCACAGCAACACCTTGGAATCACTGGAAATAATCTATATCCATGGAACTAGGAAAGCTGAAATATTGCATTCACTCCGCTTTCATTAAGTTATTTTCCAGTGAAAACTGGATCAACACTGATGACCCATTCCCAGCAGTAATATCCACAGCCCTGAGAGGCTCAGGATGTAATCTTCTAGATATTTCATGGCAAAATTATTTTTGTCTTTTGATACTGCCTCAGCCATTCCACCCTGGCTCTATTGTGAATATAATTCTATGCAACATGATTATTATGAAGGACTATTTTTTGATTAAGAATATTGTTCATGGCAGAAAATGCTATTGCTGAGGGTAATAAGGCCCTTTATACATTCCTGTATTGTTTCCTTTATTATATTTTTATTTCACATGTCACAGGCAGGCCCATCTCATGCATCTTAATTATGTGATTATCTTGCAAGATGGAGATGTCTTTCCTGCCTCTGAGGCAGGAAGAGATAGAGGGGGAGGGGATCTTGTATATACAGGTAAACAGAAATAGAGGAAGTCACACCTTATATCAAATTGTTTTCACATTTCCTTCCATATTGATTTTTTCAAAAGATAATTATTGTGGTTGTAGTGTGAGCTGCTCTCATTAGGAACCCATTGATTGTTAGCCACAATTATTGCTTCAAATGTTGGAGCTGGGTAGGAACAGATAAAGGGAAAAATTAGGGTCAACATTTTATTGCTTTAACGTTTGTTAATTGCGCACTTTGGGCACTGCCTCTTCCAAAAAAAAAAAAAAAAAAAAAAAGTTAAATAAAAACCCTTGAAAATTAATTATCTTCTCACACAATGACTTTCCTGCTCTTAGTAAGGTCAAAGAGGGAATGTATATTCCTTCATAAAATGCAACCTTGGATTGATGCAACAGATAAAACCCATTCAACTCTTCTATTGCAAAATGTCCCTCCTTTCAGCTGCATCCCCACCTATCTGTGCTGCAAAGAGCAGAAGAGCCATCGTTCCTTTAGCACCACCACTCACTGCCCCATAATCTATCAGAGAGACTCCTTCACATATTTTCTTAGAAAGACCAGGAAGACCTGTAAAATGCTGCTAAATTTAGAGGTCGCTCACTTTTCCTGGATAAAACAAGGCCAAAATTTGCCTGGAGCTGCTCTTTAAAACCAGAGACTCTGGTATGGACTCACTCGGCGACCCCTTCTGCATATTCCAAAGGGCTTCCCTGAGTCTGGTGTTTTCCCTGGTCTTTTTGTTGTCAGTCCAAGGGACTCGTAGTTGCTAAGATGCTACTCCTACGACAGCCTCCAGAAATATAACCATTGTGTGATCCCCATAGCAAACATGGAAGAAAAAGGAGGAGAAGATCAAGGCAGGAAGAAACAAGGAGGAACTAGTGCGCAAGTCCCACAAAGACACATAGACTTTGTGTGCGCAGGTCCATGGTGGGACTGATAAACATCAAGCAGAGAACAGTGCAGGAGCTCAGTTCTGCCTCCAAGCACTGAGCACTGGGGCTCAGTCTGGCAGATGGTTACTCCCACCAGCCGCATTAATGTTGGATATTCCCATGGCACCTCAGCTCAGTGATTCCTGCACGCTGGAGGTTCATTCTGAGTCCACCTGCAGGGCAAGGTCTTTCAGAGGATTTCAGAATGCAAAGATGAAGATAGTATTTTTTGGAGTTTCTTACATGCCTTTTTGCCACCCTGAGTTCTCATGACAGTGAGCAACTAAATGACTTGCATTCCATGCATACTCAAGCAATTAAATTCTAATTGAAAAAAAATTTAGAAGATGAACCCTGAACACCTTCATGTTTTTGCAGATTGGGTTCTGGTAGCAACTTTTCCAAGGCATCTGTAACAGATCACAAGATTTCCTCTGGAATTACACAGCTGTTGTCCTTCACGTGACAAAAGCGTTTTTGCCTCTGCAGCTGCCAATTTCACTTGCTCCTTAAAGAACGGCCGGGATTTTAAGGGTGTGTTTACAGTGCCAGCTGCAGACAGGCACACACTGTGCTCTGAACTGGCAAATGGGAGCCAGTGTTGGGATAAAAGTTGGGCAGACTTGTAAATGTGAAACCGTTGCCATGCTAATGAGTCCTGCTGAGTGACATCGTGTCCTACTGGGCTTTGGGAACATGCATTTCCTCCGCTGAGAGCAGTGATGTAGTGATCAACATCCATCTCAAAACAACATTATTTTATGTGGTGTCAGGGAGAAAAAGTATTAGAGAGACAAATAGGATTTTAAAATAACAAACAGCAGGAATATATATTTAGTCTTAGGTTTCCAATTTGACATGTCACTATGAGTCAAGTTAGATAGGTTTTGGCCCCAGAAATAGCACTTTTTAATGTTCTAACAAAGCACCAATTTTCTTACAAAATGGTGCTTAAGTCTGTGCTGCGGTATCCTGTATTCATGCTAACGCACACACAAGCTAATACTCAGAGCTGTAGGCTAATCCAGCAGCATAAAACCGGAGCTGGTTTCAAAACCATACTGAGCAATACGGGGGTAAATATTGGGAGCAGTGTCGCCACTCACTTGGTTCTCCAGGTGACAGCTGCAATTTTAGTGCTTTTCAAAACAACTGTTAAACAAAGCCTCAAATACTCACACACCCCATGCTCACTGCAACGTGGATCTCAAATGATTTGGAGATCTGGAGGAGAACGGATTAGAGCGGGGGAGGCTCCTTACTTGGAGCCTGGTGCCATGTGTGAAGCAAAGCTCAAACCTCTTTAGCAGAGGGTTAAGCCGTTAAATGCCCTGTGAGCGTAAGGATGCCTGTACCTGGTCTCTCATCTGCACTCTTGCTTAACTAGCAGCAAATACGTGTCATAAATGACACATCATATGCCTACGTGCTCCTGCCTCGGCTTAGCATAATAACCACCCTAAATTGTATAATGCCATGTATCAGTTGCTCAGTATTCAGGGCCTGTTCCTCCCTAACCCAATATTATGATTTATCTCTGCCTTTGATTTTCTCTATTGACTGCTAGCTGTTCCTGTAAGGTTACTGTGGAAACAGGAAGGGTGGCCAAAGATAGCGTTTTGTCTGTAGCAAGTCTGTGCATCCATATGTCGCATCTATATGGCCCAAGGGTGTTGACGTGTCTGTAGGTTGGATTAAGTACCTAAAAAGCACCTTTCTCTCCTTAGCTAGGATTGCCAAGGAATTTGCAATATATGTGCTGCTGATGCACAGCTGTCCGCAGGAAAAGGACAGGGCAAAAGTATCGTCTCTTGCTCAGCATGTGTTTTAGCAAGCTCCTTGCTACCTCTGATATTCCCTGCATGACTTTTATGGGAAGCCAACTACAAATATTGGAGGCAGGAGCAGGAATTCAGTAAGAACCATCTTCCAGTAAGCCTGACAACACAGACGTCATTTCCCTGCTGCTGCTGTATAATGAAGAGATTTATCTGCTAATGCCTTAAGAGGGAATGTATTCCTGCACAGGGCAAAAAATAGCAAAAAGCCTTAAACAGCCCGCGGTTAGAGCAATCTTAGGACCTCCTCAGCATCAGCTTTCTGAGACTCATCCCTCCTTCGTCGTGAGCTGGAGCTCCCTTCCCAGCCCATTTCCTGGCGTTGCCCTGCCCGCCCTCCTGCCTCGCCGGCTCCCCTGCCCTACTGCTCTGTGCAGGGATGCACAACACACTCAGGCAGCGGGTAGCTTTAATTCCTCAGCACATTTCAAAATTAACACACGTTTTTGTCCCACCGGGACACTCTGTGCTTGGCCACCCCTTTTTTGCATTAGTCTAAAAGTCACATTCCAGCCAGCCTACCTATTTTTCTGAAGATGATCAAAGGACTGGTGGCAGAGCCCCGATACCAGTTTCACCTCTTCACTATCAGACAGAAATGCAAAATGCATCTGCTCTCAAAAGACCTATCCCAGTTTCACAGTAGGGAAACTGAGTCATAGTGTGGATGTCCTAGCCCGTCCATTGCCCACAGGAAGGCTGGGGGCAGAAATACATCTACTGCTGCCTGTTCCCTCTTCCGTAATCATCCTGCCTTTGGGGAGATATTGAAGAGATGGCAGCTGAAACCATCTCTGATTTGCTATGAGAACGCTTGCTTGGAGCTGTGTGCTCTATGATAAATAATAGAGGGATTCAGAAAAGAGAAAACATTGTCTGCGTGCTAGGGATATCCATCAGCATCTACTCATGTGCTGCAGAGTTGTCATATTTATTGAGATATTTATAAGGTCAAAGGAAGACAGAGGAAAATGATTCCCTTGACAACCTCATGCGCATATTGCAGTCTCTGTCTGTGTGTTCATGACTGTTCCACTTGAACCAGTTTTGGAGAGATTTGGGGATTTTTCATTCCCATATGTGTAATGAACTGGAAAGTCTCAGTTCAGTTCTTATCTACCTAAGATAAAAGCAAAGAGGCAAAATAATGAATGGGGATAAAGAATTAAGCATCTTCTTGTTTGGAAAATCCTTTAGGCTAGGGGAAAAGCACATGAAAGCACACCGTAGTCATACTAATTAGCATTTTCATTTACAGCTTAAGGCACTATGATAATATAGATGATTTATAATGACAAATTCTAAAAAAAAAAAAAAAAAAAAAAAAGTAATAAAATACCCTTTTTAGAGGCAGGATTCATAGAGGAAAATTTGCGTAAACCAAATTATTATAACCAGACTGCTGATTACTTTTTAAAAATTTAAACAATTTTAAATAAAAATGAATTTTCTGATCAAAAATAAAGTTTAAACTGCCTGTTATAATCTGTTCCATATTTTGATAAAATCAGAATCCATGTGTTTTTAGGGCTTTGTCAAAACTTCGCTGGCTGTAGAAAACACTACTTTTATGTGTTTATGCTCCTTAATTTTGGTACCAACGTCTTGAAAGAAGTAACCTATGTTTTTAAGTCTCCCAAGGGATGCTCCTTGTGCAGCTTTGAAAGCTGCAGAATCAGGGCTTTGCTGCATAGCTGGAGCCAAAAAAAAAGGTGTGAATTTAGAGGCGTGCCATATGGTTAAATAAGCAGTCACAGTAAACAATAACATATTAGCCAATGTAAGCCACAGCAATGCAAGCAGAGGGAACTGGTACAGTGTTTCCTGATGCAGGGATTATGGATAACGGTGGCTCGATCCCCTCTTCGCAGCGCTTGATGTTCTTCTTTGGTGGTGGCGGTTGGAGTAGGGAACCCATCTGCCTCAAGTCCCTGAGCAATTGTTATATCTTCACTCTCGCGGTGCCAGAAGTTACTCTGACGTTGACTTGGCTCTGTGTGTCTTTCTGCACATGTGTCTGCAGCCCAGCTCTCGGCGTGAAAGGGCTCTCCAGTGCTGATGGCCTCGGTCTGAGCTAGTACTTTGCTGTTGAGGAGGTCTTATTAGGGCAAACTTTGTGTTTCAAACAAGCGAACAAAAAGAACAGCAGGCAGGCAGATCTGCAAGCCTTCCATGCCTGCAAGAAATAGCAGCGAGCGCCAAAGGTGCCTGCGGGTTGAGAGCAACTGCTCTGGGTTTAACTTCATCATGTCGATTCAACAGTCTAAGAGAAAAAAAAGTAGCTGGTCTCTTCACAGCAGAGGAAGGTGTTAATTGGAACAGCAGTGATAAGGACGGCTTCTGTGGAGCAGCGATGGATGGGTAGGGAGTTGCTTCTTGAGTATGCAGGGAGACCTTCATCAAAATTAAAAATTGCAAAAGCTCCTCTCTGTTAGTTGCACATGAAAGTTCCTGTAGGCTTGGAAGTAGGTGCTCTGGATCATTCATGTTCCTCAGATTCATGAACAATATTAATATTACCTAAAATCTGTCACCAGTGGTAATAGCTTTGAACACGCTAATTTTTTTCTTAACAATGCCATGAAATTTGTCTGTAGCAAAGTGAGTTCAGGTGAGCATAAAGGATGTGTGTGTGCTTCACGTCTTGGGAATAATTGTAATATAAATGTACAGTAGAGTCATATTAACACAACATCAATTAAAGTGGAGGTCTTTCTGTTCCCACAGCGGGACTGTGGATCCTGACCTCTTCTGCCTAGTATTTTACTTTGAAGATGAAAAGTGTTACATATCATTAATTACAGATTGCCTTGAAATGCATGGGGCTACATGGGGTAATATTACAAATACCATGGTTTTGCTTTCCTTAACTAGATGGGATTTTTTTTTTTTCAGTTTGAGAGAAAAATACTTCATTGACTCAAAGGATGTGTGAAGTCGGACTTTGAAGTAGAGTCATGAACTTGTTTCAGGTTCTGCCTTAGACTAAAGGCAAAAACATTTCACTGTCTCAGGTGAAGCCAAGAGAGACTGCCTTCATTTCTCATCCCCAGGAGAAAATCTCTTCTCTGAGTAGCTCCCAAGATAATTCAAAGCTTTTTCATTGGTCAGATTCCCTTTTTTTCTCTATCTCTTTTCTTTTGCTTGTTTACTACTGCACCTCTTATATACGTGTAGCATTGCATAAGAATTTCTAAATGTATTAGGTAAGGAACTATTTAAACTAAAGTTCTTTGATGTTTTGCTTCTGTACAATTAACGTAAGTCATAATTTGCCTTGTTTCATGCATCAGATCACTTTGAACAGGGTACAAAGTCTCTTAGCCTGGCTTTTCTCATGCTGGTGTGACTTCCTGCTCTCCCTCAGGTGTTTTCTTTGGTTTATTTTCTTCTCTATATTGGGTAGTTTTCAAACAACTTCTGTTTCTTCTCTGTGTTTCTTCTCTGTGGAGTTTGGGTGATACTTGTGCACAAGGTTGCACAACAACCTTGCAAGAGCTCAGAGCATCCGAGTAAGTTTATTCAAATGAGCAATCCTGTTGAAAACTGCCCTGCTTTCGGGCCTGACCTGGTGGTCCCTTTGCCTTTAGTGGGAATCTTCTATGAGTAAGAAGCATTTCTGCAAAACACTTTAACTCGCTAATTTTAAAAAATAATTTCTTCAGTCTCTGCATTTTACAAATGGTGTTTCAGTGATTAAAAACACTTAGCTATGTTGCATTTCTTGTGGAGCCCAGCCTGACATCGCTGATGCGGTGTAATGAGGTCTGCATTATGGATCAAGGGTAATGGGGTGGTTAAAAATTACCTGTCCCCTCCAGCTGCCCTTTGATAAACAAAACCTTCTCATCATCAAATTTTAAAACCATCTTACAAATAGCAGCCATCCTCAATAGACTGATGAGATCTCATTTGTTCGAAACTCTTTGCATATGCTCTGTGTTACTTAAACAGATTTATTGGGTAGGAACATTCAGGAACTTCCTAATAAGCCATTTTCAGTGGAAAATTAATATCCTTTGAAAGATAAATTGATGAAACTTTCTGCTTTGAATGATTTAATCAGTCATTTTTTTAATAATTGGCACATCATATTTCTGAGAACATAAAAGGAAAAAAATACATCATTTTTAGTTTTGAAATTATCTTTTATTCATCAAAATTTGATCAAAATATGTGATTTCAAACTTAGGGAAAAAAAAAAAAAGAGAATCTCCCATTCATATATTTCAAATTAAACTTGGAAATTTTACTTTGGAATTTTTTCACTTATTAGGATTTTTACTTTCATATTGTTGGTCAGGATCAGAAATCATTTCAGAATCTCAAACTCCGTTTTTTTTTTCATGCTCAGTAAGTTTCTGGAAAAACATTTAATTCATTTTGCATTTTAAGTATATTTTGAATAACATGCCAAAAGAATGTAATTATTTTAGAATTCTCCCTGTTTTAGAGCTTTGCCATAATCTTGCTTTATAGCCCATTGGAGGACCAGACATAGAGGAGTCAGCCAACTGAATGACCTGAGTGATTGGCAATAGTAAGTTTTGCAAAAATTCCTCATAAGGTTGGGCCAAGTTTTGACCTCACAGCTGTTTCAGGCTCTGCTTTCTGAAGAACTTCAGCCGACAGATTTGTGCTGGAAGAATCAGCCCTGCTCCCTGTTTGGAAGGGAGTTATATCAGCTTCAGAGAAAACAGTTCAAGAAGATCGTTGGGATGGGTAATACTTTAAAACTTTCTGCAAGCAGGAGCCCAAAGTGAGCATAAATCAGGAGGAAAAACATCCGGGATGGATTTCATATTTACGCTAAAATTCTCAGTTCTGTTTAAAGAGGAGCTTCCTCTAGGGAATCAGATATTCCTTTCGCCCTCTGTGATGGATATTTCAGAAGTCTTTGTGCTAGCTGCCTATTTCTGACTCGTAATGAAAGAAGCAATACTTTCTATGACTGCACATAATATCTAGTTATCAGCTATGTGGTCCAGGTGCTTTCATTTCTCCTCTGCAGAAAATTAAAAAAAAAAAAGTCTTTCCAATCCAATCTTTATAGATCCCTGAAATGTTAAATCTAGTAAAGTTATCGTATTCTTTTATTTAAGGAGGTCACTAGTTTCCTGAGGCTTTTTTATTCATCCTCTGAGTTGAATTCTGGCATTTACTAAATCAAGTATTGGTTACAAATTAGGAATGAAGGAAGCAAAATGAGATGCAGCCTGAAGCCTCTGCTTGAAGGTTGAAAGTTTAAACACCGTTTTGGGTAAAGAGCTTTGCTCAACTCCATATGTTAATGCTTTAGCACAGTAGCTACGTGTAGTCTTCCAGTTGTGCTGGGCACTGCTGACAAAACAGCATATGGCTGCTTCAGCTGGAATCATCTTTAGATAAGATAAATAAGAATAAGAAATAATAAGAAAAAGCAATAAGAAAAAGCAGACTTGTGATTAGGTTGCATCTGGAATTTGGGCTTCTTACATCCAGCCCAATCTGTAGATGCATAGGTGCATTTTTTTTTTTTTTTTTGATCTTTTAGAGGAGCATGATATATTTTTCTTAATATCTTCCCCTATGGATTTTTAACACTTGCTTTCCCTTCCCTGCGTGGCACAAATGCAGAAGGAGAGGTGGAGGTGGACCTTCCAAGGCTGTCTTGGCCCAGAAGTCAAATGTAGCCTTGTGCAGCAGTACCAGCTAAAGACAGTCCTTGAAGGGATAAGGCCTCCCCAGACTACCTTTTTTCTTAGGAAATCCCTGTTTTCCAGCTGCTGATACAGCTGATTCTTCTTCAGTCACCTAGCACCGCCTTGGATGGTTAAATAAACAAATCTCCCAATTTTTAGACCGGGAATGAAGATACCTGACTCCCATCTATAGAATAAACTAGAAATATATTTGCTGTCAGCTTTGTAGTGCCTCCAGATCCACTGTTTAATAAATGGAAATGTAATAGGAATTCAGCTTCTGGTCCCTGCAGCTGCTGGAATTTTTGCATTGAAATCCCTGGGCTAATAGCAAGGCACTAAAGAACTGAAATAAAAATCTCTTAAAAATCTTTAACTTATGTTCTTTTGGCAAGTGAGTGTATTCCTGCCTCAGGAGAGTCATGTACTGAGTAAGATATTTTCTCTAACCCCTCTGGGAAAAGCAGATAACTACCTGCTTTACAGCCCTCTGTGTTCTCTGGGTTTGTCACTTGTGCACAATAAAGGAAAATGCCATATTGGCTGCAATTAAAACCTTTTTTTTTTTTTTTTCCTTTCCTACACTCAGGAAGAAGGAAGATAAAGTTAAGGGAGCTAAAGTTTGTTTTACAGGGATTCTGAAACTTTGAAACAGAAATCTCTCTGTGGAGAAGAACAGGATCTGATAATTCTATCTTCCCTCCAAAAAAAAAGAAACTTTTTGCTTAGCTAAAGAAAGGTAAGAACTGAATTAGTTTTCTCGTGTATTGGTCGTTGCTGCAAGAGAAGTGCTAGTCAATCACTTTCTGACTCATTTAAGTCAAGAGGAATCTCTGTAATACATAGTTCTTTAATATTTTAAGCATAAGAATAGCAAACCACAGTCTGTTACATTCACAAGTTACATTTTTCTAGCTTTCAAACACTTGAAAATGTGATGTTCTCTTTCATTATAAGTCTGTGATGGATCCAATTAGAGAAAATGGTCACTATATTTTTTCTTTACTCTCCTTCCTCCTCCCATTTGAAATTTGAAATAATTCAGCCAGAAATACCCAATTCTTATTAGACAGTCTTTCATCTAGTTTACAGAAAAAGTATTTCTATAGAAATACATTTGCAACAGTTTGAGAAGCCAATACTATATTATTATCATCAGTCTTTTTGATATTGTAAGTACATTTTTTACAGGCAAAAGAATCTTTGGAAGGTATGGGAAAATATTTTCAGTCAATCCAAGGCTATAAAATATGATAGAAACTATATGTGCGGGTATGAGTCTCTGCACATGTACAAACAAGCCAGCAAGGCTTTTGACACCTTCCCTCACAGCATCCTCTTAGACAAGCTCCAGAAGTGTGGGTTAGATGAGTGGACAGTGAGATGGATTGAGAACTGGCTGGATGGCCGGGCTCAGAGGGTGGTGATCAGTGGCGCAGAGTCGAGTTGGAGGCCTGTGGTTAGCGGTGTCCCCCAGGGGTCAGTCCTCGGCCCAGTCCTGTTCAATTTATTCAT
>JAYECN010506752.1:0-14138 GCA_035222435.1 Microcambeva ribeirae
CACCCCTATGCGTGCACACCTCTACACAGGTACACCTGTGCACGGGAACACCTGTGCGCGTGCACACCCCTACACGTGTACACCTGTGCATGAGAACACCCTACGCATGCACACCTCTACACAGGTACACCTGTGCACGGGAACACCCGTGCGCGTGCACACCCCTACACAGGTACACCTGTACACGGGAACACCCGTACGCGTGCGCACCCGCGCGCATCTCTGCACACGTACACCTGCACGTGTGTACAGCTGCACGCGGGTGTGCACCTGCACAGCCAGACGCCTGCACACGTCTACACATGTACACCTATACACACATACCCCTGTACACGTGTACACCTGTGCATATGTACACCTGCACACACGTACACCTGCACATGGGTACACCTGCACAGCCGGACACCTGCGCACACATGTACACCTGTACACATGCACACCTATACACAGGTACACATGTACACCTGTGCATATGTACACCTGTACACATGTACACCTGCACACATTTGTACACCTGCACAGCCGGACACGTGCACATGCATGTACACCTGTACACATGTACACTATACACACGTACATATGTACACCTGTGCATATGTACACCTGTACACATGTACACCTGCACATGTGTACAGTTGCACACATTTGTACAACTGCACAACCGGACACCTGAACACATGTATACCTGCACACGTTTACACCTGCACACATGTGTACACCTGCACACATGTACACCTGCACACATGTACACCTGTATGCATGTGTACACCTGCACACACACACACACCTGGACACTTGCACACACACACACACACACCTGTGCATGTATACACCTGCACACAGAAGCACACCTGCACACACACACACCTGCACACACGTATACCTGCACACACATACACCTACACATCTGTACACACACCCGCACATGCACAGCCGCACACTTGTACACCTGCATGCCATACACCTGCACGTGGACATCTGCAGACACGCACACCTGCAAACACGAGTACACCGGCACACGTGTACACCTGCATGCCGTACACCTGCACACACACCTGCACACATGCACACCTGCACGCACATAAATCTGCACACATGTACAGCTGTACACCTGCACACGCCTGCATACACTGGCACACATGTGTACACCCGCTCACACATACACCTGCACACACACGTACATCTGCACAGCCATCTACACCTGCACACACGTGTACATCTGCACCCCCGTATACCCACCCATACGTACAGCCGCACCAATGCACACATTCATTCTATTCTACTGAGCAATCTGCAAAATTTCCCATGCAAGAACCTGGCAAGAACGCTTCGCTTGAGCCCCCAAACTTAGGGTTTTTTTTCTTAATTAAAAACCACTGGGACCTGCTGCTTCTCATGGCCCTTTATGCCTTTTCCAGCACTTTTTTTCACCTTTTTTTTTAATTTTTTTTTTTTATTTTTCCTGCATCCCACCAGCACCGCTGCCCTGCAGCGGTCGAGGAGCTCTTTAATCTGCGCTTAACTTGATCCATGGCACACAGCTGGGAGGCTTAAGCAGGCTCCTAGCAGGGGTGTGCTATGGATTTGCTCCTCTGGATTATTCTCTTTATTTTATTATTTTTTCTTTTTCTTTTTTTTTTCTTTTTTTGCCCCGAGCAGGATTAAAATGGGGCTGTTTGCAACCAAGAACTGCTTAACCCTTCCCGCAGCACCAGCCCCCAAATCCGTCAGCTTTTGCGTGAAAGCCATTTGCTCCAAAGTTGTGGGTGTCCTCTGTGTTTCAAAATGCCCCAAAGACCCCGATTTCCCTTAAAATCAGCCCTCTGCTCCCACCGAACCTACAGCTCAGACCGAGACCCGAAATCTCTGCTACCCCAAAACCCTGACACCCCCTCAACGCTCCCAGATGGGCCACAAGCACAAACGTTATTGAAATTCCCCATGAAAAGTAACACTTTAAGTCACTAATTCTGCGCTGTTTTGCTAAGAACAGAAGCGTTTTGTCGCAACTCCCTCTCTTCTCGCTTTGAATTTTATGCTGCACTCTGCATCCTTTTGCTAAACTTATTTGCGAAACGCGCCGGCGGCATTTTGGTGCACGCCTTGAACGCTGCAGGTGCCCATCTGCCCATCCATCTGCCCCACGTCTCGTGAGCCCGGGCCAAACCCAGCCTCCCAAACCCGTCTCTTTTCCCGTTTTTTTCCCCCCACCTCTCAAGGGAGACAGCGATGCCAGCCCGGAGCTGGTGCATCCGCCTTTGGTGCCATCTAGTGCCTTTCCCAGGGCCATCCCCGGACTCGTCAGTGGCTGGCGGTGCTGCGAGCGCCGCGCGCTAAATTCCAGGATCCACGGAGAAAGTTTCCAGACTGGGATCCCCTAACTCACTATGGGAGGTGGATACCCCCACAGCAAAGTCACGTCCGCAGGCAGCTCCCTCTTTTCCACGGAGCTTGTGGGGAAAAGCAGCTCCATGCCCGGCTTGTCGCGTGCCAGGTGGGGAACAAACTGTCTGCGCTCGGGTGGGGAAATGCAAAACCCAGGGCAAAAACGATGTTTGTGGTGCTGACGGTCTTCAGTAACTGAGAGATAGGTCGTGTCCTGCCACGGAGCACCCGGGCATCCTGCTCCCCATCACTTGGCTAGCCTGGTCGGACCAAGCAGCAGCCACCTCTTCATTTCTGCTCTAGAAAGCCCAAATCTCCAGCCCTGGCTTCTTCTGGGGTTGGCTGCCAGGTGCTGCTGCCGGGTGCCTCCTGTGTCCTTGAGGAGCCGAGCTCCCGTCCTGTCCCACCTCTGCCGGTCACTGCGGTTGGCTCGGGGTTTTGTCTCTTTATCCGGGTGTCTGAAACCTCCTGTCATCTCCCCACCACGTCTCTCAGTGACTTGCATCTGCCCTGGGTTTTGTTCGCATCTCTTTCCACCTGTGTGTGGACAATCCCCTGCTTTAAGCTTTCCTGCAAAGGCGCAGGCAGGTGTGACCTGCTTGCTTGGGTGCCATCAGCACCTGCCCCTCTTATCTCCCTTCCTCTGTCCGCTCCTATCCCTCGGTCTGCCCGTCCTCCTGCTGCTTTCACCGTGCTCTATCACCTGCCGCCACCCGGGCACCTCTGCACCCCATTGTCAGGGCAAGGAGTTGACGCGTAGGAAGTGACATAAACTGGGGGCCCAAGGACAGGTTGTGCCGCACGAGAGAAGCGCAGAGCAGAGCAGCAATAAATCCAGCCCAAGGTGACCTGCTTCGGTCCCTCGGCACCAGCACCCTGGTCACTGCAGGTGGACAACGGACCTCAAAGCCCACGGTGAACCCAGGACCCCAGTCTGGAAGGCCTTAAGTCTCCGTTCTTGACCTAGGAGTAGCAGGTGAGGGGCAAAATGATGGGGAAAAACGTTAATTACGAGCAGTAGCGAGGGGTCTGCGGCTCCCGGGGCGTTGGTGGGGCGGCGTGCCCGGAGCGCGCCATGGAGCCCCGCAGAGATCAGCGTCGAGACGAAGCGACCGGGACGTTCCCACGAGTGGCCCTGGCAGACGAAGTTGGTGTTTTCCACTAACCATCGCTGACGGCCCAGGCTCACGCAGCCCCGTCAGCGCTGGGTGAGCGTGGAGGACCTGGAGCGACGGCTACGACGGTGAGTTTGAGAACCCCCAGCTGAAGGTGCGCGTGGCGACCTGGCGGGAGAGACCCCAGCCGAGGTTTGGAGGCCCTCGTGGGCTGTATAAGCTGCCGGCGCCACGAAGGCACGGAGAGGGCAAGCAGAGTCCGCAGCGCTGCCAGGGGAAGGGCTTCCTTAGAGACAACCTATAGGAAAGGCGGCACCTACAGGAGGTGCTGGTGAGATTCTAGCAGTGCTGCTTTCCGTTTCCACCACCTACAGCCATTAAAAATGAATTCTGAGCGTGAATGGATAGGGAGAGAAGCGACTGCAGCGCTCACAGGAGGGGAGAGCCCCTTCCTTGAAGAGAAGGCTGCAGTAAAGGGAGGCTGCTCCCCTTGTTTTCCCCAAAGATCAAACCAGAGGCAGGACTTCTCCTTCTCCTTCTCCTTCTCCTTCTCCTTCTCCTTCTCCTTCTCCTTCTCCTTCTCCTTCTCCTTCTCCTTCTCCTGCTGGCATTTTGCAGCAGTGCGGCTCCTTTGCAGAGAGAGAGGAGATTGCAGCTCCAGTGATGCCCTGGAGAGAAACTTCAGCGAGTTCACACTCACAAGCTGCAGGGCTAAAAGTAGGGGGAAAAGGAAGTAACACTGCAGAAAGTGGAAGTGGTGCACCCAAAGGATGCCGAATTTACAGATCCTCCAGGGAACTGGTCAACTAATCCACTTAGCAAACCCCTTTCATTTCCCATTTCAAGACAGACAAACTGTATTTCCAGCCAAGAAATTAATGCGCTTTCCAACGATGTCACTGAGAAAAGCAGCCTAAACCCAAGCTGCATGGCAAGATTTGTCAGTCCTCATACTACCCCAGAAGTGACGGTTCCCACAAAAGCGAGTGGCACCACACAGCAGTCTGGCCCGAGCCACGGGGGATGCACTGATGGAACACGGAGGAATTTTGAAAGCGTTTGACACTGTGTTTTGAAGCCCAAACTCAGAGTACCTCTTGGTGATAGAGAAAAAAGATTGAGGGGATGTATCAGCTTTCACCTTTCCACATCTGCACCAAACAGCGGTTCTCTCTGAGCTGGTGATAGGCATGGAATGAATTTCCAAGCCCTGTGTCAGCATCCAAAACAACACCCAGGCCCCTACTTTGTGTTTTCAAGATACACAAAAGCCAAGAACTCAATGGGCCTGAGAAGTCAACCAACTTTTCTTGCATTTTCCGTTCTTGATATTTAAAATAAATGCTTAAATCTCTCTCCTTTTTCATACCACTGAAAGCCTTCTCATTCAATGAAAACACCAAATCGAATTCCCTTCTCCATAGGATAAGCTGGAAAAACCATGTTGTTTTGTCTCGTCCTGTATTTAGTTTTTCTTCTATTTGTATTAGCCACGAGAAGACTGGCAGGATACGGGGCCCTCGGCTCACCACGATGCAAAACCCGCTTGCGGCCGCGCTCTCCTTTCGTAGCACGAAACTCCCTGCTGGAATGTGGCGGTTCCCAAGGCCCCTCTCCGGTGCTCTGCACGACCCGGTCTCCCCGTTCCTTCTAAAGGCAGGCGCGGCGGCAGGGAGGCACCATGGGCACCCAAGGGCACATTTTGTGCTCCGAGACGACTGCCCAGAAGCCGCCGTGCTGGAGGCAGATCCCTGCAGGGCACGAGGGCCGCTGGCCTGGCGCTACTGCTGCCTCTGTGCTGCTTTTGTGCTGGTCTGGGACACAAAAGGAAACTACTGCGGTCACGTTTACACTCTAGCCTTTCAAAACAAACACGTTTCAGAAGGGAATAACGCTCCATTTGGCTAGCTGCGGCCCAATCTTAAAAGGTTCATTTCAGAGACATGACAAGCAGCAGCATTATCGGAGGAAAAGGGAAAAAAAGTCCCAAGCGAAATGATATTGTTTAAATAATACACTCTATTTTATTTTGTCTTAAAATAGTTTAACCTTTATGCTACAGACTTGTTTCAAAAAACAGAAGGTCTCATCTTGCACCAAAAATATATATATTTATATATATATATAACACTCTGTTTTATTATTTTTTTTTCTCCAAAGACCATTAAATACTAGATGGAAAATGAGAACTAAATAGTGAGTGTCAAGAATCAGATGTTTTAACTATAGAGTCACACGTTTTAAACATTTACGTCCTAAGCGATGATTCGTCTTCGCTGCAGAAGATTCCAAGTTCAGACTCCAGCAAGGCAGGAACTGCTCAGCCAGGAAGGGCTTGAGCCAACACGCGCTCAAGTCCATGGAAAACTCCACATCAGCTCCAATGGGATCTGGGTCAGGCCCCGAGTGCATTGGTTCTTGGCCATACAATGGCTAACATTTCACTTTCCTGCTGAGAAGAGCAAAACTGTCCAGGCACCTTTTGCTCTCTTTAAAATAATAATAATAATAATAAAAATAAAAAAAAAAACAACAACAAACAAACAGAAAAAAAAATAGTAAAACAAAAACACAGAAATATTTCTTAGCTATCCAGTGATTGTGGTTTTCAGAACTCTACCCTTTCAAAATTTGTTAAGGATAAAAGAAAATATGTAGTGTTTTAAATAAAAGAAAACCTGCATCAGACTACAATACATGAATCGTTTAAACAAACACAGTGCACAACTGGAGGAAGTTTGGTTAGGACGCGGTCATTTTTTTTTATATATATATACATGGAAGTCACATCATATACAAACTGAAAAGAAAAACAAACACCAGAAGGGTAGTCTGCGTTTGGAGTGGAAGGACTGCAGACGGGTCCCTGCAGCTCTCTCAGAGCCGACCTTCCCGAAAGCCCTCGTGAAACTGTACAAAGCGGCCGCGCTCGGTCGCTGCTCCAAAGCGGCCGGGCGCGACGCCGCGGCGCTGACGGCGGAGGTGCCCGCTGAGCAAATGGGGAAGGGACCGGCGGCCACGGCGCCGCGATGCCGCTCGCTCCGCTCCCTCCGCCCCCAGAGAGAAGCAGCTGGGCCACCAGAAGCACCACGAACGTTTTCTGGGCGTGCAATAAATGCACTTACCACAGGGGGATGTTTTGAGAGGCTCTAGAAGCGGAATAGGAAACCCTTCGCTAATTGGTCTTTCAAGCGCAGGCATAACCGCTCTGCTTATTGAAGAAAAGGCTCTGTGCTACCAACTACACCAGCGTAGTTACTGGGTTGTTTTTTCCCAAGGTATCCGGTAAAATTAATTTTTCTTTCCTTTTTTTTTTTTGCCCACAGAGAAAAAAAAAAATTGGAAACCAAATAAATTTAGTAACCAGCCAAAACGAACGCAAGAGAGGACTTCTCATGTCCTGACTGCTCCCTGTTCAGCCTTAAATGGCAAAAATCCGATGATAGAGCTGTATAAAATTCCCATTAAAAACATCTGAATACAAAGGAAGATTTTAATTGCACGACAGACATTTAAAGTGAACATCATCTTGTTTTTTTGTCTTTGGTTTTTGCCTTGAGAAAGCCTCTAAATGACAGATTACGGGCCAGGAAATCCAATATACGCTACAGAAATTCGTGGCCACTCAGGTTAGTAGTCACTGATTTCTGCGTAGTAAATATTCTGGTAGAAAGTGTTTCCTGGATCATAACCTAAAAAGCAATTCCCAAACTAGGACAAGAGACACGACCTAAAGCCAGAAAAAATGGTGCAGATTTAAGTTTAAAAAAAAAAGAAAAAAAAAAGAAAAGATGACAGACTTCGGCCCTGATCCTGCAACATCCTTTAGGGCAGAGTTTTAAGCATTTGAATGGCCCCACTAGTTCAGTGAATTACCAGCGCTTAACGCTACACATCTGCTAAAGTGCTTTGCCAGACTGGGGGCTTTACAAGTTTTTTGAGACTTTACAAGTTTTTTTTTTTTTTTTTTTTTGATGGGCAGTGAAGCAAATAAGCAAACGGTAGAAACGAGGACTGTGAGCGATGTGGTTCTCCCTCCCTCCTGGAAGCCAGGCAAGATTCAGAGATACGTAAAATTCAGCTATATTTAAGATGGAAGAGGGTTGCTGGGCCTTTGTATTACATGTCTTTTTCTGGTGCTTTTGCAATAGTGGGCTGCTAGTAAGTCACTACTATTGTAAAACTGTAACAAGCAGTGGGAAATGATCAGTGAAATAACAGTAGTCAAGTAGACAGAAGACTCAGCACTGAAAAGAGTGTAAACTATAAATTACATTGAAAATAAAAATCCTTTAATTAAAAGCTGTTCAGTGCATATGTTATGGGCCTTTCGTATTACAGACAGTCCCTCCGGCTGGTAATGTGACCAAATCAGCTTTGGGTATAAGAACTCTCGGCCCCGTTTTCGGAAGTGTTGGATACCCCCAGCTCCACTGAAATCAGTGAGGACACAGCATTTCTCAAAATCACTGATGTGCACACAGCAAAACACTAACTGCTACAAACAAACCCGATATACTGCTAAATTAAAGATGTTTTGAAGTTGGAGGTGGGAAAGGATGGGAGAGCAGAACTTCATACACGATTGCTTCTTCAGATTAACACACGCACAAAATTAGTAACTGTACATGTGTTTTAAATTTGGAGCCATTGGGTCTTAGTTATGGGAAGGATCCTCCTTTGAGAAGATTAAAAAAAAAAAAGAAATGTTTCGAACGGTATTAAAATTACACTACATTCTTATGGAAATGAAAATCCTCATGAGCCGGACTTTTGCAACGCCGGGATTGGGGCTTCGGAAGCTGAAGCTACAGCAATGAATCTCTGTGCCACGAAGGGGAGAGGGGACGCGGGCCAAACACAGTGACACTGCACTACAGTAGGTATTTGCGCCGGGTATCCTCATCCAGAGTGAGGTCTACTACTTCTGGGGGCGAAGACCAATTCTGCTGGGGAGCCACCGCTGTCCATGATTGCGTTTGCGGAGCGCTGATGTACTGCGAGCCCGAGCCGTGTTTCCAGGAAGACACGCTCTGGATCACGCCTCCCCGCGGGTGCACACACCTGCAGCAAGGCAAAACGCAAACAGGATTAAAGCCACTAGTCACGCCAGGCGTCACTTCTTTTTAAAGCAACTCTTTTTCTTCATTAAACCGCTCTTGCATCTTATAAAATGTCCCTCTCCAAAGTTTCCTCGGGGCTTTTCCACGTATAGAGTTGATGACACTTTAAATTAACTAGTGATCTGCAAGTTCACCAGTCAGAAAGCTGAGGCTAAACTTAAGTTTATGCTGTTTGCTTGTTTTTTCTTTAAGAATTAGATTTTTGCCGGTGGGTGTAGTGTTGCTTGTGAAATGTGTGCGTGGCTCCCACGGGTCCTGAAGAAGTCAGCCCATCATGTGCAGTGCCATTCACTGCTCAGAAGGTTTCCTACTAGTAATTTTACCCACTGCACTTTAAAAAAGAGAGAAAAAAAAAAAAAAAGTGATAAAATCTTGATGAGATAAAGAGAAAAGATCTCTTTTTGGGTGGAATCAAAGCCATGCTTAAGTAGGGACATAATGATACCTTCAGTACAGTAATTACAAGAGCCATCTTGTACCTACATTGCTACAGCTTGATTTTTCCTTGGTCATCTTAGCACAAAAATTACAAATATATTGGAAAATGCTCCCTGTATATCAGTACAGCCCCACTTCAGCAGAATATTTAAGGTTTCAGTAATTATAGTCAATGAAACTAAATTAGGCATTTAGAGACAAGCTCACACTGAAGTGCCTTGCTGAACTGAGGTGCACATCTAGTTATTTGTGCAGTGTTTTTACTCGTTACACTGAAAATGGATATGTGGCAAGTGAGCGCAAAATAACAGTAATTAGAAAAAAAAAAAGATTAATTTTGCTATATGATGAACTGATGAATTTAATGGCATCTTTAAGATTGCCAGTCCACCGCTGGTAAATAAGTGCTGGTAAAACTTTACATCCAGCACTCCAGAATTTATATTCATCTTTTCTCAGGTTGGAGATGGTTTCATGAAACAGAACGAGAAATCTCATTCTCCAAGCCCTAATGTGTCAGGATATGAGTAACACATTTCCTTCTCAGATACGCTATTTCATTTTGGAAGTGATCTTCAGAATGACTTTTCTAATGCTCTCTCAGTCTTAAAATACGTACTTAAAACACATACCTACAAAAATTGCATCATAAGAGACTAACAAATGTGGCTTAAAAAAAAAAAAAACAACCTTTCTTTTAAGAAGAAATACCTGTAAGCATAACTGACGAAAAAAGATTGTAACCAAACTATATACAACATGTTATATACGGTCCATTATTCTGATACAACACAGTCATCTCAGTGCTTATGCAAAGCTACTATTAACTTTTCGTCCTGAAGATGACAAAAAGCAGTCTATAAATTTCCCCTTTGAAATGATATCTTGCAAAAAAGAAGTGTACAAGTCACACAAGCAGCCGAGAGCAAAACGTTCAATCAAACATTAGCTTAAGGAACATGCTTTCCAACCTGTACCTAAGGGAAAGATATCAAGTAAAGGCAATAAAACAAAAGAAATAAACAAATTAAAAATGGGAGCAAAAGGAGCACTATTTTGTACACATGCATGACAAAAAGTCTACAGGACAAAAACTGAAGTGCAAAATATGATTTGGTGTCCTAAGCAAATGACAAGTAATATTCTAATGATGAGAAACACCACCACTTCACTAGCAATCTGAAAAACTACAAATCATAGACAAACTTAAGAGCTTCACAACTCACACCAATCCAACAATAATATGAAATATGGAGCATGGTAAAAAAAAATAAATAAATAAAATAGTGTGAGCAAAAGAACTGAATCGAAACATCATACTAACTAAGCATGCAAAAATACTGATCAAAAACCTAAACCTTGTCCAAACGACAACCCTGTCAGAAGCCCATCAATACTTCATAACTGCAAGCCTAGACCTGCAAGAGAAATAAAATTCTAAATAGGATTCAAGCAACCAAAATGTGCAAGTATTCATCGGTCCCAGCAAGAACTGGTCTTTGATAGCGGGCAGAGCGGTTACATGAGCAAATGCGAGCACAAGGAAAGGGTGCTGCACAAGTCGTGCCTTGTATGTTTGTCTTCCCTGCAGAACAGCACGAGTTCTTATTTCCACACAAATAGGTCCATATCAACCAAAACTAATTGAAAATAGCAACTGTACATTTATTTAACATTCCCATTGTTGCACACATCAAATATTACTGAGGCAATTGGCGTGGAAAGTGTTTTGTAAGGGGGACCTCAAGCAGAAGGGATGTGTGTATTTAGGGCTGGACACACACAAACTAGCAGTGCGGGACAAGTCAACAGGACTTATCAGGAGGACAAAGATGACTTAAGCATGGGGACTGCTGGATAAACAGCCAGGAGAGCTCGTCCCTAGGGAGCCAATATCTTCCAAAAGGGTTAGTCATGGAATGACTTTCAGTTTTCTAGAAGTTAAGACCAAGTCTCTCCTCATTCAGAACTTAAAAATCTTTTTTTTTTTTTTTTTTTTTTTTTTTTTTTTGCTTCTCCCCCCACATCCAGAAGGCCTGGACTTAGGACTTAGGTCCTACACACCTTTTTCCCATTCAGAATTTGAGAACCTTCAGAATTTCAGAATTTGAGAACCTTGAGAACTTCAGAATTTGAGAACCTCTAGCTTCCTTATCTGCCTCCTCTTCCTCATCTACCTCTTCTTCCTTATCCCTGATCTAGTTTGGGGGTTTGAACTATCTTGTATCTTGAGATAAAATTTAGATTCATAAGGATGTATTCCTGGACTAAAGGTGCTACCTTATCATGTTAGCCACTACAAAATTCACAGTATTTTTATTCCTAGGGCAACTGATTAATTAATTGGATTGGAAAGTATTTAAATGCTTAAAGTAAGTGAGTATTTTGAAAGGAAACAAGAACAAGTGTAAATGTTTTCATTTATGTGTTTATGTATATAAATTTGGTATCTCATTTCAATATTGTGTATGTTTAGCCTTTTACTGCCTGATATTAATTCACAAGCTGAATGTAAATACTTATCCAGATGACAAAAATTCTAAAGGAAAACACTTTTTGACATTACCATGACCAGCCGAATAGGAAAAGTGCAACGTTTGCTACCTTTTGCACACCAGACATGGAGGGATAAAAACAGAACTGAAAGCCAGCAATTTTTTTCTTTGTTAATTTTGACAATATGCATATTCTAATAAAATTTTAAAAATATTTAAACTCAAAAAGGAAGAAAAACAAATTCATACCTAGCATGTTCCTGAACGCCAACAATCTCTACTTCACTATCAGAAGAGGCGATATTAATTTCTTCATTGATCTGGGCATTACCAGAAGAGGTTTTGTCACTTGCAAGGAATCCAGGATCCAAATGACCTACAGGTTGGGAAAATGCAAATACAGACCAATGTTAACAGCTTAATGACTCCAAAATCAGCTGTGAAAAGCATTTCTCAAACTAACAACAACCCCCCTCCTAAGATCAGAAAATCTTACCAGATCTTCATATTCAACCCTCAGTTTGCATAACATCCTGACACGTGATAATCACTGCATTTATCCAACCTCAGTTGCTCTAGTGATGGACTAGATCTCAATAGCCCAACCACTGTGTCAAGAACTTCTGTTTCAGCTGTCATTAGTCTTCCAGTTGTCGCTTTACAACAGCACTAAGACTTAAACTGTTGCTGAACAGCTTTGACACAGAGCAACGTGACAAACTACTGTCAATAAATCAAAGCCAATGTTATTGTGACAAAGAAATGCTACAGCATGGATGGAAACATCACATAAACTAAGAGAAAAGAAAGTCTTGTTGTCTCAGAATCATTATTTTTCTAAACCAGAAGAAGTAAACCAATGAAAAAAAACAACAAAGCCACCAGTTTCTGTCTCACTCTTCCACACATCTGACAGTCCAAAGCCAACCATGTCTCCTGCAAACTAAGACTCCTCTACCAGCCAAACTTCAGCCCACAGAATTTCTGGTACCTCCAGGAAGAAGTGGTAGATCACAAAAGCTTCACAGATTTACCAGTTGACTGCAATGTTGAAGATCTTCAGTGTGACCCTGAATTCCCTCACCAGGAATTTGCCCTTGGCCTTCAGTTCATTACAGATTTGACAGGTATCTCCCTGCAACCTCAGCCCTGTCCAGCACAGGGGGCCAGTAAGAGCACGTGGAGATCTAGAGAGTGAATTGAAATTCTAGGGAATGAGCATGAAAATCAGCAGCCTAACTGGAAAGCAGTCTTAGCATGGAGAACAGATATGAAAACTAGATTTATCTTACTCAAAAAGATTCTCTTTCTAATGGAGATAAGCAGAATATACAGACACACTTAGGACGTTCTTAAATCTGTTTTTTATTCCCAAGATGCTGAGGAGGATTTTGGTTAAGAGCATACTTGCCTTTAGGACTAAATTGATTAATGTTTCCTTAAGGTGAAATACAATGCTAAATAAGAGACCATGGCATCATATTCATGTCAAATTGCTCTAATATTTTTACAAGTACCCCTAGAGAATTTAAGGACTATAAGCATGATAATGGACTGTTTTAAATTATACATGCCAAGCACAAAAATATTCCATTTAGGAATTCTTCCCCCCCAAAAATTCTAGTTTTTCATAAGCTGTATATGCAGCAGAGTTGCTCTTTTATTACAGTTTGTCAATGGCTATCAAAGTTAATCAGTTCATCAAGGCACAGCTCCTTTCTAAAATCTCCAAGGGCACGTTGCAGGTTTTACTGCTAGTACTGCTAATAAAGTACTTAATTGCAATTAGTGATGACACATTGTAAAATATTACATAATACTTGCACAAAACCCACAGGACATATAAAATCATTACTTATTTTACACAAAATAAACTATTTCACTAGTTGAGAGACACTTAATGTTGTCTCTCTTTAGTAGTAGTAGAGAAGCTGAGAAGCCTGGAAGGAGATGAAACTACAAGCACAGCTGCGTTACAAAGGAGAAGAACCACTTATAGAGCACAAAAAAATTAAATGGACATATTATACACACCTAGTTTGACTGGACACCTCCTCAAAGACAAGAGGAGGTAGATGCAATATTGTTCAAAACTGTGAAAACTTGCAGAACTGATTATACCATAGGGTAGAGGACAAGAGACCAAAGAAATTAATTTAGAAAAAAAAAGTAGAAATTTATTATAAAAAGTGCAAGGAGAACATTCTAATGACTCCTTAAATTATTCAGAAAAGATGCAAGCACCAAAAAAACGTTAGAAACTACACAGTATGCTCACTAGCTTTGCAAGATGAAGGCGCTTGCCACCGTATCTCAGCAGGGCCAGAAAGAGCAGGGAAGACAAATGCTTCCCACCTCACCAGGCAAAAAAAAATGGTTAGCTGAGCTTAAAGGATGGAGCCGAGATGGACTGTTCCTAAAATTACAGCTCAGCTGAGCATCCCTCAGTAAACATCAGTGACTGTCAGAAGGTCCCCAAATGGACTACACCTAGAATCACAGAACCATAGAATGCTTAAGGTTGGAAGGGACCTCTAGAGATCATCTAGTCCAACCCCCTGCACACGCAGGGTCACCTACAG
>JAYECN010506762.1:0-14138 GCA_035222435.1 Microcambeva ribeirae
GGGGAGCGAGCGAGGCGAGGGGCTGGCGGCGCGGCGAGGGGGGGGCAAATCAATTAGTCAGGGCAAGGAGGGGAGCGGGCGAGCGGCCGGGCGAGCCCTGCCTGAGCAGGGAAACGCAGCCAGGGGAGGGGGAAACTTGCTGAGGGAAAAAGCGGTGGCGGCGCTGCTGCCGCTGCTGCTGCTGGCGGCGGCTCCCTCGGTGCAGCGCCTGCCCGGGGGGAGGGGAAGGGAGGCGGCGGCTGGAGGAGGAGGAGGAGGGAGGAGGGAGGGGGATGCGAGGGGAGCGCAGCGTGCAGCAGACGGAGCGCGGTCTCCCAGCGGCAAGGTGAGGAAGAGCGGCTTTCCCGGCGGACTCGGGAGGGGAGGGGGGAGAGCGAGCGAGCGCGCGCGCGAGAGGAAGAAAAAGAGAGCGAGAGAGGAGCAGAGGCGGAGGAGGAGAATTAACTCCCCAGCCGCACACACACACACACACACACACACGCACACACAAAGCCGGGCCACGGGAGACGGCGGCGATGCGGGCAGCGCCGCAACTTCGCCCGGAGCCAGGCAGCAACATGGCGCTGCCGGAGCCGGGCGCGCAGGCCGGACGCCTCCTCGGCCAGGCCGGGCTCGGGGCTGCCGGGGAGCAGGGCCCCCTTCCAGCAGCCCAGCACCTGCGTCTCCAGGGTCTCGATGAGGCTCTGCAGGAGAACGGAGGCATTGGGGACATGGGGACGGCCATGCCGGGTGCCACCAGGCACGTCAGGGCACGAGAAGCTTCTCCCCAACCTTCATTCTCTGGTCCAGCTTCAAGCGCCGCTGCCACCACTCCACGTGGTCCGTGCAGTTGACAGATTCCTTCTGCTCCCTCTGGATAGCGTCGAACTCCCTCAGCACGGAGCTCAGTGGAGCCTGGAAGAGGGAGGGAGCTGTAACCCCGAAGCCGCCCCGCGCTCGGGCTCGTCCCCGCTGCCACCCCTGTCCTCACCTTGGAGTGCCCGGTGGGGATGCGGATGGTGACGGGAGCGCTGCCCCTCTCGAGGCGCGTCAGCAGCAGCGTGTTCCCCGCCAAGGCTGGCTGGAGGCTCACGAGGGTCATCAGGCACACGGTTACCCCTGGCAATGACACCCAGGGCTTAACAACAGCCAGGGGACAAGCTCAAGGCCACACAACGCTCCGGAGCTTGAGGATCAGCCCTCACCGCTGGGAATCTGCTCCAGCTGCTCCTGGAAGCTGTCCCGCTCCTGAGGTCCCAGCTCCGAGGAGCTGAACGCAAACAGGTCCTGGAGCCGAGCGAGGTGGCGGCGGTGACGGCTGCGCGGAGCAGAGCTCTCCTCCTGCAGCGAGAGCCCTCGCAGCTGCTCCGTGACGCTGAGCGACAACTTCTTCGCTTTGCTGCGGAGGCAGGGGACAAAAAACACCCCCAATTGTGCTTTGCTGAGTCCCTCGGCTTTGGCAGAGACCCCTCCAAGCTCAGCAGCGCTCTAAGGCTCCGAGCAGGGGACATGGAGAGGATTCGGCCCTGCTAGAGCAGCCAGAGACGTGCTGGCCCTTACTGGAGGCTCCTGTGGAGCGTGCTGAGCAGCTGGTGGCGGAGGGTGACCGAGACGGCCTCGCACACCAGGTACGCGGTGCCCGCGGGGTCCCGCTCGCCCCGCGCCAGCGCCAGCAGCTGGCAGAGCCGGCTGTAGAGAGCGCCGGGAGGGCAGTGGCTGACGCAGTTGAGAGCGGTTTTCAGGAGCTCGCAGGCTGCGGCGCCCAGGGAAGCGGCATCTGCAAAACACACAAACAAACCAACCCCCCCCAAGCTGGGGTCAGTCCCTGTGCCAGGGACTCCCCTTCCCTGAGCCCGTTGCCGGAGCTGGGAGCAGCGGGAAGCTCCGGGGGGATGTGGAGAAGGGCTGGGAGGAGATTTGCAGAGCTCACCGCCAGCCCCGGGTGGGGCAGAGAGCACCCCGAGGCGCAGGGGGTCCTGGCCAGGCAGAGGCATCGCAGAGACGTTGCCCCTGGCAGCTTCTTGCCTCAGGACCTCGCGCTCCCCGTCCGAGCCCTCCAGCCATCTCCCGCCTGCAGGGAGAGAGGGAAGCTCCTGGAGCTTGGGACAGGGAGGGCCTTGGATATCGTCACCTCCAGACAGCTGCGGGGGGAGCTTGAAGGCTCCCCTGCCTTCCTCCCTCGGGCACCCCAATCACCTGGCGCTCCCTCCTCTTCCTCAGGGGCCTGCAAAACCTCCAGGCTGATCTCATGCTTCTCCTCTTCCTCGATGGTCCTCATAAGCTCCCGCTTCTCCGCCCCTCTCCGCCTGGGAGCCCTGCGAGTTGCCTGCTCTCTTTTCTCCTCTGGGCCACCAGCTCTGCAGCAGCTTGTCCGTGTTGTCCGGGATGCTGTCACGACGGCAGCTGTGGATTTGGGGCCAGGGACTCTCCAGGACCGGCCTGTGGGCTCTGAAGTCTTGCGGCTGGAGCCTGGGGCTTTGCCGGCTGCTGAGGTCGTCTTCGGTTTGGGATCCTCCACATCGCTGTCGTCGCTGAACGTCACCTAGAGCAGAGGGATGCAGAGGTGTCGGCGCCGTGTCCCTGCTCCCCAGCACTTCTCGGTGCCCCATCCGGCTCCGCAAGGTGAGAGTCCCGAGATGCCCGGGGCCGAGTGCGGCCCGCACAGCCTCGTTACCTGCTGTGCTAATGGGCCTGGGATAACGAACCGCCTCCCACCAAAACCAGCTTGGTGACCCTGTGCCCGCAGAGGGGACGTGGCGCTGGGCAGCTACTGGGATTTACAAGGAGCTTTTCCCTTCCCAAGGGAGTGGGGAGGTGGTGCAGAGCAGAGCGCGGTGCCACCCTGGAGCCCTGTCCCTCCTCACTCACCTTCAGGCGGGACTTGGCTCTGCCCTTGGCTCTGGGGGCTTTCGGGAGCTGGCACGTGGCGGGCGAAGGGCAGGAATCGATGAACACCCTGAAGGGAGCCCTGGGCGCCGCAGCCTTGCTGGGGGGACAGGGCTTCTGGTGCGGGGTGTGGGGCAGCGGCACCGGTCGAATCACGATGGGGGGCACCTCTGCGTCCAGGTCCCCCACAGCAAAGACATCGTCCGCATCCGTTGCGGCCAGGGCCTTCGCTCTCTGGCTCTTCTTCACCTTGGGCTTCGGCCCGGCTGCTGTCACTGCCCCCTTCCTGCTTTTGCTCCTCTGTGGCAGAGCCTTGGCCGTCTCGAGCGCCTTCAAAGTGGCTGATCCTTTGGGCTCCACAGGAGTCAGCGGGGGCTGCCAGGCCCAAGCGCTGGAGAAGAGGCCGGTCACGGAGCCCTTGCGATGGGGGACCAGGGTGCACATGGTGGCGGTGGCTTTGGCAAGCAGCAGGGTGGCCCTGGAGATCTCCAGGCTGGGCAAGTGAGGCCGCCGGGATTCCAGGAAAGTCAGGCCGGCGTCCACGTGCTCCTGCAGCTTCTCCTCGGCCTGGCAGCTTGCCAGGCTCTGGGAGGCCAGCGCGGCGTAGCCAGCGGCCACCAGATCATCCAGGAGCTCCAAGGCAGGCCGGGCTTGGCCATCCACCGGCACGAGGCCACCGCCCCACAGCTTGTCCCGCAGCACGGTGACAAAGCGGGCGGCCACGGCTCCGCAGCGCCGCAGCGTGGCCTCGAGCAGCCCGAGCCCCTCGGCCACACTGTCCCCTGCCAGCTCGAGCTGGGCACAGCACAGCAGCCAGCGCAGGCACAGAGCCGAGAGGGTCAGGTCGGAGCACAGCGAGCAGGAGCACGCAGAGGGGTGGCTGAGGAAGCCCAGGCGCCTCTTCTGCTTGGGCTTCAGCTCCGGAGACGTGGTGAGAGCGGCGGCCTTTCCTGGCCCGCTCACCGTGGCCACAAACTCCAGCACAGGGCCCTTCAGAAAGGCGTCCTCTTCCCTGGGAGGCTCCGAGCCGGGATGCCGACACTGGCTGCCTCCCGGCTCGCCCTTGCGGGGCAGGATCTTCCTTTGCCCGCGCTGCTTCTTGCTGCCTTCGAACTCTGCAGGCCGTGGGGAAGAGGTTAGTGAGCCCCACATCCTTCCCCCACACTCCTAATCCTCAACAGCAGCTCCCGCCATGCTGCCTTTCCCAAGAGCACTGCCCGCCTGCCTGGAGAAGGGATGAGGGGGAGCTAAGCTGGGATATTCTGACACTCCCCATCTTTCTGCTCCAAGCTTTTGGAGCCCAGCTGTGCCTTTATCGCCTGGTGAATCACATTCCAGCCTGATTCCCCCGAGTTTTGTGCCCAACACCAGGCCTGCTTCCATGCTTGGACAAGGGGAGCCAGGAGGGGGGACTCACCGGTGCTGGATTCCAGGAGGAATTGGGCCTGCTGGAGGTCGCAGCGGCTCAGCTCCGGCTCGCTGCGCTGCAGCTCCAGCTGGGCCTTCAGCACAAGGAAGGCCACACACCTGGGGGGGAACACAGCACTCAGAGCCTCCCCAAGGCCACGTCCCCACGCAGACAGCAAGGACCAAGCCCGTGTCTAAGCTAAACGCACAGAAAACACGTCCCGGGACGGCGTAAAGCAGCTGCTTGCACCCAAAAGAGCTGAAAAGCAGCTGACTCTTCCAGGTGCCCCGGGTTTGGGGACACGCCGCTATGGTCACTCACCACCGAGCCGCGTGCAGCTTCATGGCCAGCTTGATGGCCTCCAGGCAGAAGGCTTTGGCTTCGCTCACCATCTCCACCCGGCTGAGCGCAGCCACGAGCTGCTCCGAGCAGGCCAGCAGCTCGGCCAGCACTTGCCACTTCTGCAGCAGGTTGTCCCCTGCAAGGGGTGGGGACACACAGGTGACCAGAGCTGCCCTCCCCAGCGAGGAGGCAAGGAGACAAGGCCTTCCAAAGGAGCAGCTGCTTTTTGGTCCACGAAAGCAAATAAAACTCACCATAATCCACAAACTGGACATCTGCCGCAGTCTTTTGGGAGCCCAGCACGTTGCTGCCCATCACCAGGAGGACGATGCTACGGAACAACTTGTGGGCTTCGGTGAGAGCCGTCTCGGGCGTCCTCCACCCTGCACGAGGACAGCCGGGGCCGTCAGTGCTCTGCCCAGCACCAGAGCCAGGCCTCCCTCCCCAGCAGGGCAGTGGGAGAGGCTCCAGTGGGACCTCAGAGCCAGACAGGCTCCAGCTTCCCTTCTCCTGCTCCAAAAAGGGGCTCATTTTGAGACCGTTTGGAGAAAACAAGAGTGTGAAGCTCTCGGAGAGCTTTGCTCGCAACCCCTGCAGCTCTTCCATTGCCCTGGAGCTCATGGCAGGACTCGCTTTGGGACATCCACGCGGTCCCCCCAGCAACCCACCCAGATCGGAGAGCTGGTGCCTGAGCTCCGGCAGGAGACGGGCAGGAGGGAGGCTCAGGTAGGTGGCCGTTAGCTGAAGGACGTGGGCTCGCAGCAGGTACCAGACCTTCGAGGCCTTCTGCAGAGCTGGGTTCTGGAGCACAGCCAGCAGCAGGGCAAGGCCTTCTTCAACCTGGATGCAGCAGCAGAAATCAAGGGGAGGAGGAAAAATATCACCATCCGGGGTCCAGGATGTTTCCACATCTCTCAGCGGCAAATAGTTGGCAGCAAGAGGCCTGGAGGCCTGCCAGGGAGCTGCCGAGCTCTCCTCCTGCTCCCCTACTCCCCCATCGCAGGTGGCAAAGGGTTCTCAGGGCAGCCCCAAGCCGCGAGGCCTCCCCAGGGGAGAAGCCCCGGTACCTGATGGCTGGTGCAGCAGAGCTGGCTGCGGAGCAGGAGACACGTTTGCTTCAGCAGCAGGTAGGAATCGCTGCTGGTGTCAGCCTCCCGCAGGCAGGACTCTGTCTCCTCCAGGAAAAGCTGGAAAGAGGCGTGAGAGGGTGAGGACTGTGGCCTTGGCTGAGGTCGCCCGGCTTGGTCCAGCCGTCCCACACTTGCCTTGGCGTAGCTGGGACACTCCAGCTGGAAGAGCAGCTTGGTGACTTGGCACAAGGCGCCAGCCATGCCCAGGTTGTCTCCAAGAGCACTGCACAGGGATCTGACCAGGAGGTAGCTCTCCAGGGCCTGCAGGGGCTGGGGGCAGGACACGGTTATCCTGGGAGAGCATCCCAGCGGGATTCTTGGTGCCTGCAGTGGCTGCTCTCCCTCTGCCCTGCTCTGCTACGGGACCGGCCAAGCCCAGGTCCACATTACCTTGGACACCAGTTTGTAGAGAGCTGCCACGATGTGCAGGGAGGCCACGGTCTGCTCCGGGCTGCGCACGCTGGGAACGCCCTTCTTCTCCAGGAGCTGCTTCCACAAGGCAAAGGCATCGTCCAGGCTCCGAGATTGAGCTAAGGACACATTGCAGCTTTGAGGGGCTTGTCCAGGTGGAGCAAACCAGCCTGGGAGAGGAGACACCTCCAGCAAAGCCTCTGCCTCTCAGGAATGTGTTTCCCTGCTCCCCCACGGAGCAGGGCTGCCGACAAGCACCTCTCAAACATGTCCTTCCCTCCCAACATCAACCACAGGGCTGCTCCTTCTTCGGGCGCAGGAACCTCGCTGGCCAAAGGGGCCTTTTCCACAACACAAGGGGCTTCAAACCCACCACCTTCTCACCGGACTCCGCGGCCAGGTTGAAGACGATGCCGTCATACAGGAACTTGTCCTCTTGCAGCTTGTCTTCGTAGTTGAGGTCATTGGGCTCAAAGTCATCCAGGTTCTTCTGTCCCTGAGCTCTGGCTCTCTGCTCCCTCTCCATGCTCTGCAGCCGGCGAGGAGGCAGCAGCAACAAACATTAGGAGACGCAGGCAGCGCTACCAGCCCTTGGGACCCTGCTAAGGCTCTGGGAAGGCTCTTGGTGGCCTTGGCAAAGGGAGAAGGATGAGCAGGGAAGAGCTGATGGGGCACTTCCCACGCCAGCAGGCACCAGGCTTGCCCATGGCTGTCGGGCACAAGTGAGAGCTCTAGAAGCGCAAGGGATCCAAGAGAGCAGGGAGCTCTTCTCCATCCTAACTCTTGAGTTTGGAGACAGATGCATGAGGCAAGTGAACAGAGAAACTCTGCGGGCCTGGGATCACCGCAGCTTTTCCGGGTCTGGAAAAGCAGCCTTCATCACCCCCACCTACCTCCTTCAGCTTGGCCTCCAGGGTGCAGATGTAGAGCCAGAGCAAGGCCTGCGCCTGGTCATCGAGGAGCTCATCCTGGTTCTGGGCAGTCCTGGGTATGGACTCCAGCAGCCGCAAGGCCTCTTGGATCGAGTCCAGGGCGGAGCTGCCAGAGAGAGGGATTAGAAAAGTCCTTCTGCACCCAAAACTGACCCCGAAACCCTTCAAGTCCCCTGAGGACCCCCTCCCCCTGCCAAGGCTCTTTCAGGGCCCCTAGGGACACAGGGCAGAGGTGGCAGCTCTCCCAGCACGACCGCAGCCACCCACCAGTCAGTGTGCGCCGCGTAGTCGTGATAACACAAGACCTGGGCCAGCTCCACCAGGGCGGTGGCCCGTTCGTGCACGCGGCCGCTCTCCTCCGAGCAGAGCTCGAGCAGGTCGCAGACGACGCTGTAGCGCTCCCGGCCCGTGCTGGCCCGCACGCCCTTGTAGGCCTTGAGCTCTTCGAAGAGCAAGGCCACCAAGGTCCCCGTGTCCAGGCCGCGTCCCTTCAGGGCATCCTTCAGCGTCCTGGGGAAACGGGGGCTGTTTGGGTGGGGGACTCGGTGCAGAGAGCACCCCAAGCGCCTAGCGAGCGCAGGCCTCACTTTACCATAACCCAATCTCCTGGCTCCCCTTCTTCGCGGCATCTGCTTTGACTCGGGCCCAGAGAGACACGGGCTCCACCATCTGCTCCTGCACCCGCTCCCGCAGGGCCGCCAACCACTGCACGACGGCCGCCAGGGCCTCCTCAAACAGGCCCTGCTTCCAGCAGCTCTCCACCTGCAGCCTGAAGCACCTGTGCAACTGCGGGGAGAGCGCGAGCGGGGCGGTGGGGCTGCCTGCAGCTCCCCGGGCAAGGCCTGGCCCACGCTGCAGTCCCTCAACTCACCTTTTCCGGTGGGATCTCCGGGTACTGCGAGACATCCCCGCTCTCCAGCCTCTCGCAGAAGAGCTTGGAGAGGGAGGCGACCGCCTCGTGAAGGTTCTGGCTGTAGAAGATGTAGGCCAGCTTAAATGTGCACGACGCTGCCATGGAGAAAGGAAATCAAGCGTTGAAGGCGCTCTGGAAAGAGGGTGTCACCGTCTTCCCTCTCCCAGCAAGAGTTAATAGCCCCTGCCCGAGCCCTACAGGCCATGGGCACTTCACAGCGAAGCTGATGCTCTCCGAGCTCCACCCTGCCCGGGGAGAGGCAGATACGGAGCCGCTGCCCCTTAAACCCAGGAATTCTGGCCACGGGCTGCCCTGGGGCCACTGACCGGTGATTTCGAGGTACTCTGCTCGCTTGCTCGAGGGGAGCCCCTCCAGCGCCGCCAGCATCCACTCCACAACGCGCCGGCAAGTCCCCAGCAGCCGCTCCAGGCCACACCAGCCCTTTGCCTGCGCAGTGGGCACAGTTAGAGGGAAAGCAACTCGGTGCAGGGATCATATCCCATGGAAGATCCCTCCAAGAGGTTTCAGGGCTCAGCCAGGCTGCTGAAATCGCTGGGGAAACCAGTTTGTCACCCCAGAACGGGGAGGCTTCCCAGCGCTGCACTCATGGCTTAGCCAGAGTCCCACCTGGCCCTGCCTTGGGGACCATCCCCTCCGCCACGGGTACCTGGGAGCACTGGAAGGTGCTGTAGGCCACGTTGGTGAAGAGCTGGAGGCTGTAGTAGAGCAGCTGTTTCACCCTTAGCTGCTCCTTGCTGCTGTCGAGAGGAATCTGTAGAGGGGAGGAAAGAAAAACTAGCGTTTTCATAGTCCTGACAGAAGCAGGTACCAAGAGGATGCCAGAAAGGACAGAGGTGACGATTGGGGACATCTAGATTGCTGCCACCATCCGGCCCAGCGCTCACAGAGGCTCTGGCTGAGGGGACAGCCCGGCCTTACCTCCTGCAGCAGCCTGTGGATGATGCCACAGTACCTCTCCACAAAGGGGCAGAGGCTGGAAAGGAAATCCCGAGGAAAGGGCTTCCTGTCGCTGCTCTCCGTGTGGCGGCCAAGGGCCAGGACGATGAAGTGGCAGCTCTCGGCAAGCAGCCGCACGGAGCGGTCCGAGGCCTTCGGCGCGGAGCCGAGCGCGGCGGCCGCCCGCGACAGGGGCTGCTCGGCCGCACCGACGTCCTCGGCCAGCGCCCGGCTCAGCGAGACGCCGGCGTCGAGCAGAGCCAGGGGGTCCGTGAAGGCCCTCACAGGGCTGCCCAGGAAGCGCCGCGTTTCCTCCACCGCCGCCCGCGCCTCCGCGTAGCAGCTGCTCCTGCAGAGCTGCGCGCAGCGCAGCAAGGCGAGCTCGAAGGAGCAAACGGCGCGCGACGGCGCGGGCGGCTGCGCTGCCTCGTGGCCCTCGCGCAGCGCCGCGAGCAAGTGGCCCAACTGCTGGCTGAGAAAGGCGGCGTCGGCCGCGCTGAGGGGCTCCCGGCGGGATTTGAACAAGGCGGCAGCCGCGGCCGCCTGGCGAGCCACCTTGGAGGTGAGGAAGGGAGGCTCCCGCGGCAGCGGGGCGCTCGCGGTGTCCTCCAGCAGCGCCAGGAAGCGCAGGGCGCGCAGGCGAGCCGAGAGCGCAGCCCTGCCCGCGTCCGCCTCGTCGACAGCCAGGGCATCCGCGCTGTTCCACAGGACACTGAAGCCGCTCTGGGCCAGCGCCGCAAAGTCCTTGGAGGCGACGTGCCGGGGCCCATACGTGAGCAGCCGTGCCCGGAGGAAATCGGCCGCCGTCCACGTGGCCTCGGCGGCGCCCTGGGCGGCCGCGTTGCGCAGCACGTGGTAGAGCATCTTCTCCAGGTAGAGGGCAGCGGGACGGGGCGACGCAGCGGCGCAGATGCGGCCGGCGACGCTGGCGAGGGCCGCGAGGCTGGCGGCGTGCGCGGCGCCCAGCCCCGGCTGCCCCAGCTGCTCCACGCAGGCTCGCAGCACTCGGTCACATGCGACGCTCTGCTCGGGGCCCGGGCCGCACGAGCCCGACGCCTTTGAGGTGCTGGTGAGGTACTCCTGGAAAAAAGGGACCGTCGGCACCCGAAAAACACGCGGTGCCGGCACGGGGCCGCGGGGAGGGCGGCGCGGAGCTGCGGGGGCCGCTCCGGGTCTCACCGTCAGCTCCGAGAGCAGCGTCTCCGTGTGGGCCCGGCTGCGCAGCCGCTCCGTGAAGTTGCTCTCTCTGAGGCGCGTCATGATGCTCCAGGCCTGGACGGGGGCACGGTCGGGTTGGGGGGGGGTCAGCAGCCCTACCTCCCCCCGCCCAGGAAAGGGACAAATGTCCCCGGGGGCTGCCACCCCAACAGGGAGGCACCGGGGAGCCCGGGGCCCCCCTGCCCAGCCCCACAGGCGCTTGCAGCCCCTCCAGCCCCATTCGCAGCTCCCCCTTTTAGGCTGCAACCCCTTTGGCCCCCATTCCAGCCCCCCCAGGGGCCTGCACGGCCCCAGCCCCACAGGTGTTCACATCCCCCCCACCTCTCCAGGGCCGGCAGCCCCTCCCCAGGTCCCCTTCGCCCCGCAGTGGGGCCTGCAGCCCCCCCCAGCCCCATTCCCAGCTCCCCCACACACACCGTAACGTCCTCACCCCCGACCCCAGGGACTTCCGCGCCGCCCCCAGCTCCACTTCTCCCCACACGGGGACCCGCAGGACGCCCCCCAACCACATCCCCCCCCACCCCGGGCCGTCAGCCCCCCACCCGGGCCCCACCGCTCCCCACACCGGGGGCTGCAGGACCCCCCCCACCGCGACCGCCACTCACGCGTTACCGCCCGCAGCCTCCAGCGCCGCCCGCGCGCCCGCTTCAAATAGACGGCTCAGCCAATCAGCGCGCGGCGCCGCCCGCGCGGGGCACGCCGGGAGTTGTAGTCCTCGGCGGGGTGTTGCGCGCAGCGGAGCGCATGCGCACACGGTAATCGGGACCCCCGCGCGCACACGCGCGGCTGGGTAATAGTGACCGGTGTGCGCGTATGGGTGGGCAATAGGGACCCCGTGTGCACACCCGGAGGTGCAAAGCAGTGCTGGACACACGGACCCCATTGCAAGAGAGCCCTCTGCACACACACGAGCGTGCACAGGGTGCAGGTGTGCACAGCGACCCGCGGCAGCGCGTGTGCACAGCGCGGGCGTGCAAGGGCAGCCGGCGCGCGGGCTCCTGCACAACAGGCAGCTTGCACGTGGGAGCGGAAGGGTGTTCGTTACGCCTGTGCAATCGGGTGCCAACAGTCAAGTGCGCAACACCGGGCGGCCGGCGGGCGCAATGGGTCTGAGGAAACACTTTTTATTTGCTTAAAAAATAACAACAACAGTGGAGGCGGCGGCTGCTGGGCTCGGAGCAGCCGGGATAACACGTCGACAGCGCCTGCTCCGGGCGCGCCTCCGGCTCTCCGGAGTCTGGCGCCACGCAGCGAGCGCTCCCAGTAATTCACCCACCACCTCGAACGTTTGGCAGATGTGCAGGAGACGGGAGGGAGGAGAGGGCTCGGATGCTTTGGGAATCACCGGTCGGCCGGGGGTTCGCTGACGTGTTTGTTGTCAGGGGCGGTGTTCCTACAGCCAGCAGCGATTGGTCACAGCTGGCACAGGAGGCTCCAGCTCCGATGTGCTCTGGGTGAGCTCGGTCCCCACCTCGGAAAGGACTTTGGGATCCGACGGCTCCTCAGAGCTCGGGAGAGGATGGGTCCGCCTGTCCCTGCGGAGCGGGCACGCGGAGCTCCGCGCTGCTGCGGACGATGGTGAAGAGGCTGACGACGGCGAGCAGCGCCAAGACCATCACCGCGGAGCAGACGGTGAACATGTTCCTGGTGCCCGTCTTGTAGTCGCTGTCGTGCAGGATGAGCAGGCCGAGGCAGGCGAGCAGGTTCAGGGGCACGCGGAACCAGTTCATCACTCCCACTCGGTCCTTCTCTGGGATCACCTTCCGCCGCAGGAAGCCCATGGCGGGGAAGTAGAGACCACAGGAGAGCTCGATGAGCAAGAAAGCCAGGAAGGACTCGGAAGGGCTCTCCTGGCCAGGGTTGGTGGAGAAGGTGAGCATGAAGAGGGAGAAGAAAACCATAAGGACAGAGAGCGAGAGGATGTGAATGGGCTGCAGGTGGTACCTCTTGGAAGTGGCAATCCGGTAGAGGGAAGAGCCCACCATGCTGGCTGCCATGAAGCTGGAAAAGACGATGCCCAAGGGGGGGCCGTGAGGATCCAGCACAGGTGTCCACAGGAAGATGAAGATGTAGATGACGCTCTCAAACAGAGCCTGGATGGTGCCCAGGAGCAGGACGCGCCGGTCCGAGAGGAGGCACTTCAAGCCATCCATGCACGTCTTGGAGAGCGCCCGCTTCTTCCCATAGTTCTCATCCCAGTTTTTCATGGCAAGGACACCCGTGAGCATGAGGAGGGGGATGGAGACCATGAACGGCGCCACCGGCCCTAGGCCCAGCCACTCCGCAAAGCAGTTGGCTACCACGCCGGCGCCGACGGCGATGACGCTGTTCCAGAACGCGGCTCGCGAGAAGGTGGCCGGGATCCACTCCGCCGGGAAGTCGTGGCGCTCCACGTGCTCGTGGATGTACCACGCCTCAAAGGCGGAGAACAGCAGCGCCGTGGACAAGCCGCCCAATATCCTCCCGACCACGAGGACGAAGTAATCCCAGGAGAGTTTGGTGAGGCAGCAGATGGAGTAGGTCAAGGAAAAGAGGATGCAGGATTTTTTCCGGCCCAACCAGTCCACCAGGGACGTGGAGACCAGCCCGAAGAGGACGCTGGAGGCAAAACCGCACACGTAGATGATGGCGATTTGCCCCTCCAGGAAGCGGTAGTGCTGGTAGAGTTTGTAGAGGTAGGGGCCCTGCAGCCAGTCGGCGGCCAGCGCCAGGAAATACACCTGGTAGTAATCCCGCTGGAAGCGGAGGAAAGCCGGATTGGTGCAGGCGCTGCCCGTGAGCTTGGAGCGGCAGGCGGAGAGCTCCAAGGCCAAGCACACGGCCAAGAGGACAGCGAAGGCGGCATAGGCGGCGAAGAACATGGTGCCTCAGAGCGGTGCCAGCATCTCCGGGAAGGGGCAACCGCGATGCTCCTGAGAAACAGGGAGAAAAAACAGTGTGAGAGCTGCATGGGAGACACAGAACTACCGCACTGTGAGGGTGACGGAGCCCTGGTGGAGTCTCCTTCTCTGGAGGCCTTCAAACCCCGCCCGGATCGTGCACAGTCTGCTCCGGGTGACCCTGCCCGAGCAGGGGGTTGGAGCAGGCGATCGCTGTAGGTCCCTCCCAACCTCACCCATTCTGGGATTCTGCGGGAAGGATCCCTCTGTCAGGGGTTTTGCTTCACTCCTAAGTCAAGTGTTTGACCAGAAGTGCTAAAACATCCTAAAAACCCCTAAACAAATACGTCCCCCAAAGCTAAAATCTCCGGTTTCCCTGTTCCACCCTGTCCAGCGCCTGCCTGTCCCAGGCTCCACGACACCGTCCCCATTCCCGATCCTCATTCCCAACCTGCCCCTTGTGGACAGATCTTCCCGGACAACTTTAAAAATGAAATACATAAAATGTGGGCGAATGTAGTTGCAGGGCAGGCAGCCAGTGCCACCGCCTGTCCCTGTCCCCTGTGCCCACCTTACCTGGGTGGCCTCGGCTCCAGGGGCAGCCCAGGGGGTCTGGATGGTCCCACAGGATGAGTTCGGCTCCGGGCAATGGGGAGTCACCCTGTCCTGCTGGAGCCGACGTCCCCCTGTCCCCACGGTGCAAGGAAAGAGGGGACGGCTCTGTCACCTCGGGCATTCTGTCCCCAACCCTCCCCCTTGTTGTCGGCCCCGCGTCACCCTCCTCCCCCCCGACACCCCCCTTCACCCCAGGGCTCCCTGAGCACCCCCCAGTGCCCCCCATAGGCACCCCGGCCCTACAGGTCCCCGCGGCCCCCTGCCCCAAATGAGCCCCCACGCAGCCCTTCCCTCGCGAGCCCTCGTGGTCCCTTTCAGCGCCTCCCCCAGCCCCACAGGGCCCCCTCGCACCCCAAGTGTCCCCATAGCCCCGGTACCCCCCCCCCCCTCCGGTGACCCCCGGCCTCACCTGCCCCGCCGCGGGGGGAGAGGCCGCGCGCTCCAGGCCCCCCCCGCGCCGCCGCTTCC
>JAYECN010506770.1:0-14137 GCA_035222435.1 Microcambeva ribeirae
TAGCTGCAAATCAGTCGGATTCAAAGTTATAGTTTCACCGTGGTGGCTTAGCACCGTGCTAATAGAAAGTTGTTAAAATTTACAAAAGCTGAAGGCTCTGCTTCGTGCCTTTTGATAAAGTGGAATATTCTGTCTTTTCATATGGAGCAACTTAAGTGTCTGGTCAGAAAGATACACAGAGGAAATGTCCCCAAACAAAAGGAGTGCTGAAACTTTTTTTGTTTGTCCTGGATGTATTAACCAGTTGGTGGAGCAAGACATATGGCTACTGCCTGTTCTCAGGGTGTTCATGGAAATGAAAAACCATCTTGTTTTTTCCTGTTGAAGCAGTCAAGCTTCAAAAAAGCAGATCTTTGCTTCCCGTGCTTTTTTGGAGAAGATCCATCAAAGGAAGGAGCAATATTCAAGTGGATTCCCAGGGATAAAATAGCTGGGTCAGTCTAAGGAGCTGCACTTTTTCCTTAAGGTATCCGAAAATGGCAGTGAGGTCACCTAGCAGTTTCCTTCCTAAGTCCAAGATGTTTTTATGCCTGGGTTTTCTGAAGCCCTTCCCTCTTTCAGACCATAAGCCAGTTCTTTCTCTGAAACTCCTGCACTTACTGGTCATTGTTACTTTGCACTTACTGGTCATTGTTACTTATTGATGACTGGGACTGTGTTGGGTGCTTTTAATTGTTTTGACACAAAAATATCCAGCAGGATGTAGTCATGATATTGCTTGTTCACAGCCTTGCCAGTTCCCTTTGCTCTCCACCCACCACCCTTATCTAACTTTAATTCATTTTAAAAGAAGTTGAGAGGTTTTTGTGTGTTCATTTGTTTCCTGTGTCCCTGTGTCTTACTTCTGTATTGCTGTTTGCTTTCTGAAACTCTGGAAATCTGTGCATCATCCGATCTGACAGCTAGCCAGTGCCCTTTGTAATTATCTGCTGTTTTAATCATTTCAGCCAATCCTCCTAAAGTTTGTCCCTTTCAAACTGAGGGTCTGATTCAGTATGTCCTGACCAAATCCTGGCTTTTCTGAACACCTCCCATTAATTGCATTGATTCAGAATCAAGCCTAAGAAAACCATGGATGCATGAATGCCAGGCCCCTTGCTTTTGGTAGATCCTCATGCCTTGTTTATCAGGGCTGGTTCTGGCTACCTGCAGTACTTCAGTGATAACTCTTTGTGTTGTCTTTGCAAGCTGAACTCCTGGTTCTTTTTCCTGCCTTCATTTATCTCATTCATGGCCTGCCTATGCATAGCGACTTATCAAAGATCCCGCTGAAACCTGTGCAAGTCACATCCACTCCCCTACACTTCCAAGGATTTTTTATTATGCCTTCAAAGACATTAATCAGGTTTGTTTGAAATGATGTATTCCTAAAGATCCCTGCCTGATAATTGCCTTCACTTTCCTGGTGACATATCATTTCGACTTCAGTTAGCAACTCAAAGGTTGCTTCTTAGAGAGAAGTTGGATGTAGGAACTTAAAATTAATGTTTTGTCCTTTGCAACCCAGTTTTGAAAGTTGGAATAGTTCCTATACCTTTCAGGGTCGTCAGGGCCTTCTGCTGACACTCAGCACAAAGGGAGAAGATGAGTTTAATGCAGCCTGAGTCCCAGGGAATGCTGACGCTTCCAGGGCCTATGTTTATCCAGAGCTGCCGCATTCGCATTCCTTCTTTCGTCAGATCAGCAAAGGTAGTACTTGACAGTCCAAAAAAATGGACACAGCCTTCGCTTCTGTCTGTTGGTCACATGGAATATGTCAGCTCTGAGCTCTTGGCTGAGATTTCTTTTTTCTGAGTTCGGATATCTGCAATATTAACAAATATAACAATAATTTTAGTTTTTCTTTTATGACCAAGGGAAAGCAATAGGTATTTCCAGGCTGTGATTCATCTAATCCGTTTTAAACATCTAATTTAGGATGTGTCAAAGCGCAACTGAGAAACTCCTCTTTCTCTCCGTTCTCTGTAAAGGGAATCTAGGCACTTCAGATGTGGATGTTAACCCTGAAGATTTTACAAGTTAGGTGATGTGAATCTCACCAGCTGTGCCTGTATTGCTCATAACTTTTTTTGGCAATAAATATAATAATATGGATGAAATCTAAATCAGGTGCTATAACAGATAGTTTTGAACGTGGTCTGGAAGAGTTAACTAGATTCTCAAGCTAATATAAAATACAGTACAATAAAACTTCGATGATTGGCACATTAGAATAAAAAAGTATTTTACTGGATTAGGTGTCTTTAAATAGCCTATGTTTTGGTTCCTATTGTTAATTTTATCAGAGCTAGTTTTTTTATTTTATTTTGTTTTCCCTCAAGTTATTATTCATAACTTGTGCCCCTAAAATGTTATTAATAGGAGAAGGGGGCAATCTGGCCTGGTTGGAGAAACATCTTTGTACATTCCAGAAGAAGGAAGTGAGTGGATTTCATCACCAATGGGACAATAGTAGGAAGCTATTTAAAGTCTTCTATAGGTTTTCTGGCATCCAGGAAAAATGCCCTTTTACTGCCTAACAGTAAAGAGGCAGAAGAAACTGGGCCTAATGGGTTTGTGGGCAAGCACTGAAGAAAACGGGGAAGTGGGACCTGGTGGGGCTTTTCCTAGCCCTGCTCTTTTGTCCTCAGTTGTGAAGGGACCACACTAGTGGGGAAGGGATATGTCGTGACTTCCTGAGAAAGCAAAGGCAAAGAGAGGAGGGAGGGAGGATGTTATGCCTAAACTGATATTCAATATGCACCAAACCAGTGAAAAAATAGTTATCAGTAGTTTACTCTCCAAACAGAAGGATATATTCCATGAAATTCTGCAAGGATGTAGCTTGAATTTCATTCTTTTCATCTTTTCTTCATTAAGAATTGCCTTAGAATTAATTAAGAAATATATGTTTTTAAAATGGTCTAGTGCAATCTGGAAGTGATTTGAAAGGATATTGGAGGCCAAAATTAGAATTCAAACTAATCCTGGTATGTTGGAGGTACATCTGGAAAAAAATCTAAGATTCCTAAAATTTAGGAAATATGAGACACCAGAGTGAGAAAGGAAAAATCAAGTGAATAAACAGAGGATGAGGGATAGGTAGTAGTTCTTTAGGCAGTCAGAGAGTTACAGCAGATTGAAAGCTGAACAAGCCAAGTCATGGTCATGAAGTCATAGCAAAAGCAAACATACAAGCAGCAGTGTCACCTTAAATATATTGCAAACTATCTGAGCATTGACAAGGCCTCAGATTGCACACAAGACCGCTATGTGCAACTTCCTGCACGGAAAAAAGATGTGAACTTCAGGGAAGACCAAGCAAGTGACCAAAGCTAGAAATTCTAGAAAACATGGCCTGGGATAAAACGTTGAGAGCAAAGAGTGGAGGGTTTTCATTTAGCCTAAAGAGGAAATGAGGGGAGGAAAGAAAACAAATATGTATTAATGTATAAAGCTGCTGTTTTCCATGTCTGTGGTGCCAAGACAAAAAAAATAGCAGGACCAAAATAAAATTTCAGTTCAAATGCAGGGGTAAAATGTCACTGGATAATAGCAATACTATTATATTATGAGAGCCTAAATCACCCTAGACAGTATTAATGGGGAAAAAAGGGACTCTCTTTAGTCCTCCAGGAAATATGTACCTGGATTCTATGCTAAATGTTTTATTGCCTTGGCCTAACTTGGGCCTGAAATAATGATCATGTTCTGTCCTAAGATCCTGATTGCTACAGAGAAAAGCTAGTAGCAACAGGAAAAATGGCAAACTGAGGAGGAAGCCTAAGTAATTTTTTTCTATGTGAACATTTTTCTTTTTGCAGACTTGTTTAAAAGAAATCATTTCTCCATGCTGCCAATTTGAAGGTTAAAAGAAAAACACCTCAGTTCTCAAACTGGTTGATGTCAAAGGAATTAATTAATTCCAATTAAATTGAAATTTTCAGGATTTGGTGGACTTCAACATTGCAAAGCAGGGCAGCACATTGTATCAGATTCCCTGGGAATCTGTAAAATAATAATTACAGTAAAAAAGAGTGGTGTTTCTTCTTAACTGCCTAGACAGAGTAATTTTATAGCCTTAATTTAGGAATGGATGTTTCTCCTTACAGGCTGTGATCTCATTATTATTATTTTTTTTTTTCTGGGGTTAGGAGGATGAAACTTGTCTCTCGCCTAGTTTGGCCCTCCCAAAATGTACAAAACTAAAACCAAACCAAAACAAACACCTGTCCCTGGGAGGTGAAGTAGATCATAGTAACATTTATTTTGAATATTCTCTTCATGTTAGCAACTCTGGACTGGGTTTGAGAGGCTTTTAAGAAAAGTACAAAGCAACCAAAACAGAAGGATAGCAAAATACCTTGGGAAGAGGCCTGGCTAACTTAGGCCTTATTTAAAAGATCATCACAATATTTTACTTCTTTTTCTTCATCTCAGTCTCTCTTCTTTCTCTCTCCCTCTGTAACATATTAAGCACCTTCCAGATTTTTTATTGCTTGTTTTTTCTCTTTTTCTTTTCTCTGAACTTGAACTCAAAGCTCTAACTTTTGTCTTAGTGAAGACCAAATACAGAGAGCCTGAAATTAAAACAGAATAAAACAGCAGCTGGAATCATCCCCATAGGAAATGGAAGGAGGGGACCCCAGCGGACGTCCTGGCTGCTCTGCCGCTCGCACTTGCTTCCTTCTCCCACACTCCTCTGAGAGGGGCTTTGCAGTCACACACAGAAAGGAGGACCCAGCATCCGCATGGCTCCTTTCATTTCCAGGAAGGCTGCAAGGAAGGAAACAGCAGCCACCGAGCAAGTAGCCAAATGGAGAGCTGAAAATACCCTCATCGCTTTGTCACTGACAGTCACACCTAGTTCCCCTCTCCTTTTCACCCGGTTTCTCCCCTATCTGTTCTTGTTTTCTTATCCATACCTGTGTGAACACTCTCTTCCCATTCCTCCTGGCCCCAGCATTTCTCTTTTTGAGCTTTTCAGTCCCTCCCAAAGCCTAGATTTTTCTTCACAAGAGAAATCAAAAGGTCAAGCATCCTGTTCCCTATCTCTAAGCTAAGGCATCCTCAAAGAGGCAGGCTCGATAAACACGCATTCATCCTCAGCACTCCCAGATGCATCTCAGACATCCTCCTTTCCATGAGCAAGAGAAGACATTCTGTGCAAGAGATGAATATCTGTAAGAGGCATTAAGAACAAGAGCTCTGGTCACCAGCAAGGAAAAGAGATTGCTTACGCCCTCAGCTTCTGTCGCACGTCTGTCCCCTCATGAATCAGAAGTGCTCTGGGAGAAGCACATCTCGCTGACACTGTATTGGCGCACAAGATACATTTCAGGAGCCAAAAGGCCAGGAACAGAGAGATAAAGTAGCCTCTCTCTTACCTAGGGGACTTTGGGGGAGCTTGCAATACACATCTGAGCTCTAGGTGGGTAGATGAGTCACTGCGAAGGATTGCAAGAGGAGATTTTAGTTTACTTCTCCACACTCACTGAGCGCTGCATAAACACTGCTCAGGAAGAACATGTTCTTGTCGCACACCCACGAACTGTGGTCACGGGAAGAAAACACATTCCAGCAAGGGCATAATTCTGATCTTCACCCTCTCCTTTGCTTGGGAGCATTTTCTACCACAGGTAATCAAGGCCATGGCACTCTGCTGGCCACTGCTCTGCTAATTCTGCTTCAGCAAAAGGGCTGAAAAACCCATATTTTGTGACTGAAGGTCATGGTCATGGCTAAAAGGAGACAGCAGAAGTGCAGGAGAAGGAAGCCCAGGGAGGAATGTTAGCATAAATGTCTGAGTGGGTGACAAGAGGAGAGGGCCTGGGGTCTCTATGTGCTCCAACTGTTTGCAAGTGTTACCAAATTTTTGTTTTATGTTTTTCTTTGGGGGGGATGGGATAGGGGTGAGGAATAAATCTGACTTTTGTGAAAAATAGCAGAAATCAATACAAAATCTCCAGGGCTCAAGCATGCCTAGGAAGGGCGAGGAGAGAAATTTCCTGAGGGCAGAGAGAGGTAAATAAAGTGGGTTTTGTAGGATTTGAACAGTGAAATTTCCGCAGTGAATTCCCTTTTCAGGAGGTCCAGGCTGTTTACTTTCATGTAAGGCTACCTCTTCTCTCATGTTATCATTGTCAGAGGTCAAATCTTGAGCAGTGAAAAAATATTTTTTTAAGCTATTTATATTTCTGAGAAGGATTGTATGGCAGGATTGGCTGGCTCACAGAAAAATCAGTGAAGTGCAAACTCTTTCATATCTAGGAAATGAGACTGGTCAGGTAGGAATCAAGCATTGTTAGTGCCTGTCAGCTGATGGCCGATCTATATGTAATGATTTCTTTGCTTCAGTTGCTCTCTCATGTGAATTAAATTTGGCAGTTTCAGCCAAGAGAAGGAATGGATATGTCAAGTTACCAGAGTTGCGATGTCTGTGACGGACACTTACCTGAGGGATTGACGCTCTTCTCTGTTTCCCCTTCTGGATAATTTTGTCTTTGTGATTTATTGCCCCATTCTTATTTGCCTCTGATATGTGCTAGGTAATGAGCTGATTTCCAGATACCGTGGCCCCACATTTCTTTGGTAGGCTGGCCTGAGAGGGAGGAAATAAGTAGGACCTTTCTGCTCACATGGATTCTTCCTAGGAATCCTAACCATCAGGTAGCCCTGCATCTCTCATCTGTTTGTCCCTGGTTCTGTCCCACTACCAGAGACACACTTGGTTACTTCACTTCCACTTTGTTTTGCTTTCTTCTGGTTTCTTAGCATTTAGCTGAATGCTGAATTTTTGCTGGTACCACAATTCCACTCATGTGAGCCCTTCTCGTTAAAAAGCTTTCCCGATGCCCAAACTGGACCACCCAAGCTAGGATTTGTGGCCATCATCCCTTGTTTTACCATCTGCCACTACCAACATACCTCTTTGCTAAACTAAACAAACAGACGTCCTTCAATCACTGTTTGCAGGTTATATGCCACTGACTGTTCTGGTAGCCAAGATTCTCAAACCTCGGATACCACCTCATAAAGTACAAGAGATCACTATGATAGGTAGCTTGGTAGTAAAAGGCTGTGATTTTGAAGACAAGTCTCGGCCATGGAAAGTACTGCAGAAAGCTACTGCAGAATTTCGCTGCTCTGGACTCTTTGGAACATCAGCTAAGGATGGATGAACTTTTTCCTGAGTCAGTGATTTGTAAAATCTCTAAGTGAACAAAGATGCTACAGCATTTATATTATATGTGTGTTGTTCTACATGATATTCAGGTTTTCAGATATAAGAAGGGAGGAAGTAAACATAACATTTCTCCTTTAAACTGTGAATGTCCTGTTGTTTACAATTTATTCATTATGCCATTTAAAGTCAATTTACTTCAACAGCTTAGTTGTGAAATGATTTATTCAGGGCAAAACCATAACACAAAGCACTGAGGACAAGGCAACTGAAATAATCCTCCCTTTCTCTATATATTAGCAAGGTTATTAGCTTCTCATACATGCTACAGGCTGGGATTTTTTGGGGACAGTGCTAGTATTGTGGCTCTTGGGGTGGGAATTGATTTATTTAAAGACTTTTATTAAATTTATTTGATTTTTTTTTTAGCTTTAGAAATGCCACGAGTCAGAGCCTTGCACAATGTTGTTTTGTGTGTGTTTTTTTAAGCCGAAGTTAAATCTTAGATTCCTTTCTATATGCCTGAATTATGATTTGTTTGGCTTTTCTAATAAATATGTTTCTTCATTATTTTCCTCTTTTCCTAAATAACTGCCAAGTCATGAACTCATCATTTGATCATGCATTTGTTCATTGAGAAATGAGGGAAATTGGGAGAAGGGAAAACAGTCTTCCCCGCTAGCATCCAACTTCAAATATTTATTTTTCTATAACGTAAATCATAAAAAGACATAGTGATTTTGAAATAATGCCAAAAACATATTTTAAAAATATCTGCTTTCTATTTTAAACTCATTAAAACCTGAAAAGTGTTCAGCAGTGTGTCACTGTGCATAGCATTGATCAAATGCAAGAAACATTAGTTTATAAATATAAATATATAGTTTATAAATATAAAGCAAGGAAAAATTGATTTCAGTAAATTCCCTATTCATGGAATTTTATTGTTCTTTCTATTGGTGTTGTGGATACGGAGAGAAATTACTCAATAAATTAATATTTAAGAAAGGGAGAAAAAAGGCAAGAGAGAATAAAACAAGCAAATAACTTGCATGAACAAATAAAAAAGTACCCTAATGGGAAAACAAAATATATTAATGAGTGACAAAATTTGGCTTCTTTGTGAGGTAGCAGCTCTGGGCTCCTGCTGATTTTACAACCCAAGTGTCACCCTGAGTCATGGAAAGCAGCAGCTCTGCCTCTGGAGATCCAGAGCTTGTGGCTCTCTCATCCAGCCACCTTGGCAGTACCTGGAGTCACCTGAAGATTTTGTTTCTGCATAGAATTGCTGCCGTGAGTCAGCCTTGGGAAAAAATATATGACATTTTGACAATTATGGTGACATTCAGGCTGTTCATTACCTTTCAGCACCTTTTTCTGAGAATCTCGTTCATGTTAACGCTGCTTCTGGTCTGAGCCCTTTCGTTACGCAAGGGAGAGCTGGCACCATTGCAGTGGTTACCAGGTAGGGGGGTCATGAAGTAAGAGAACGTGGGCTTTGAAATACTTCTTTTCAGGAACAGCCTGAGCTTCCTGATGGAGCTCACTGGAAATATTCCAATAGATTTTGCTTGACCTGCATAGCTGATATTTGAGAAGCCAGTCAAGACCTCCGGATGGAAACTGCTTTATAAGTGCAAAGCTTGTTTCGCTGCAGCAGGAATGTACACCACCTTCTCACCCAGAGCCAGACACTGATGCTTCAGTGGTGCTAGGACTCAGCTAACAGCTATGTGAGCACTGTGGGCTATTTCTGTACTGCAGCTCAGGTAATCCTGATTTCCTGATCATGCAGACCAGCCCGCCTGGCATATGCTCATGCCAGGATTTCCTTCCATAGGAATTCAAGGAATGAAACACATCTTTTTTTTTCTTTCATCACATACAGCCAAGCTGTGCATACAGCAATGAGGAGCTCTGTGTAATCAGCAGAGCATAATATGTCTTGGTTGCTCTAACTCAGAGACCTAACTTGTGGTTGCAGAGCTTAAAAAATGATGAAAGCCTTGTTGTGACAGGAGCAGAAGTTCTTGCAAAGCCTATGCAGGCAAGTGAAAGTTGCCCTTGCATTCATTTTAACCAGCTTTAGATCATTCTCTAAACCAGATGCCTGTAAGGAAGCAATGAAGTTTGCTGCCCATACTGTCTCTAATTTGAAAGAATCACCCTTAAGTATGACTTAGGGATGGCTCATTTTTTAATGAATTTTAACAAAAGAAAACAAAAACTATATTCTCATTAAAGAATTGTTCTATAAATAGCCAACCTTATTTTAGCCAACGGGTTTACGTAAATTTTTTATTCCTTTTGGAGAAAAAGCGACACAGAACACTGTTATTTCTTTTTCATCTGTCAGTCATACCTCTCATAGTGAAATGTTGGTTCTGGAAAAAATAATGATATGATTATAGTGAAATGTAAGCTGATAGCCTTTTTTCTCCCTTGACATGAATATGCTTCCTATTAGAGTTCTATATGCAAACATTTTGAGTAATTACCCTCGTTTATTCGAGAATTAAGAGTCTAGATTTTCAAAATGCAATTGAAGTCTAAATTCCCCCCAAAAAAGGCAAATTGTTTTTTTCCTCTAATGAAATAGAAAAATTAAAACAAATCATTCCCAAAGCAAAACAAATAAAAATCTCCTCGAAAGCCCTAAAGTCTCCATGTTGGTCTAACTATTAATGGAGGCATAAAAAAGCTCCTAACAGTGTATGTCTCCCAACCGAGGTTGCCTTTTGTTGTTAGAGGTCTAAATGTTCTAACATGGGGTGAAGGGAACTCATTTTTTCTCAGACTCTTTATGGGACACAAGCTGGCTCAAATCCCCTATTACATTATGGCATACAATTAGCACCATTATTATTATCACACCAAACTGAAGCTAATGCATTAAGCCACTCAGCACAGAGTCCTCTGGGCTTGGCAATAGTGCAGAGAGAGGCGTTAGTTCACTCAGACAGGGGTTTGTGAGATTTCTAGTCTAATCAAACCAGAACTTTACTCTATGCTTCATCCTGCAATTCCTTCTAGGTCTTCTGACAATTTGGCAAGCTCTATCAAGTCAGACTGAGGTTTCTGGTCTCAGCTGATACTGTAGCCGCTTCATTCTCCTAAAATCAGACTTCTAGGAGGTTTGTATTCCACTTTTAATACTGTCTCAACCATTTGCGTGTCAGGTTTGAGGGCGCTGGGTCAGAGCTGGATGTGTTACACCCCAGCCAGCCCAGCAGGCAGCACTCAGCTCTTGCCAGGGTAGTAGATGCTCTGAGCACAAACTGTGCACCCCTTTGCATGGGAGGTGCTAGAGTGCAGAAGGACTTCCTTGTGCCTCTGGTTGGGCCTGGACCTCACCTCCCGGGAGAGATGCCCCTTCAGCTGAGTGCTCCCCCTCCAGCCCCAATGGTGCTTAAGTACAGAGCAGCCAAGTACTCTCTTCTCCTTGCTGCGTATGAACACTTTTTCTGAAACAGGCCTTCATGGTATCTTAACTCTTAAGGGATGTCTAATATTGAATGGCACCTGTAGTACTATCCTTCCCCTCCCAGGTGGTTTGGCTTTTACTGTATATCTTAAAGACGTCTATATGAATAAACCTTGAAGTTTTCCTCCTTTAGCAAACACACATCTACTGTTTCTAGCAGCAGTGCACCTGCAATTTATTCCCTTGTTACCATTTTATCAGAAAAGTAGAGAATGAGTGGAACTTAACATCCAGTGGTTATTTCTCCCCTCTGTTTTATCAGCTCATTGTTTTTGTTGTTTTCCTGTCACCTTCTTGCTCTTTGCCTTGTATTTTTATAATGTGGCTTCTCACATGTGCATCTTTACATAAAAAATAATAGGAACAGGCAACAGTACAGGAGAAAGAAAATCTCTCTCTGCTAAAGCTGTTGCTCATAACTGAATCCTCAGAGCTCTGCAATGTTCTCTGCTCCCTCAAGGCAAAGCTGTTCTCAGTGTAAGCTTTGCGGAGCTTACAAAGACATAGCCTGAGTATAACACAGACGGGCTTTTGAAATCTTTTCTCTCCCCTCATTCATGTAGGACCCTGTGCTCCTTGAAGTGCATGTTCCCCCTGAGAGGAGGACAAACGCCCTTACATACCCGTGCACAGAAACACAATTCATATAAAGGATTTTGTCACAGTGTACTCACCGCCACATTTAGCAACTTTTGAAATTACAATGGTCTGCAAAGGACAAAATGCTTTTCATCTTACAACCCCAGGTACCCATGGCATTGGACAATTAATGACTATTAATTACTACTGTGTTGATCGCTACAGGCTTTTGGGTTCTGATTCTTTTATCTCTCTGTTCCTATTAACTGCTTCCAACCACCATCCAAATTGTCTGAGATTGTTGTGAGTCCTTAAAGTGACTCCCCTGTCAGATGCAGATAAATTCTAGTTCAGATTGAAGAAACATCTTCCCCTTTACAGTAAAAGGATCTATATCCCTCATGACAAAGATCCCTGCTCTTCAACCCCTGATTATCTCTTTAATCTCCACTTTTGTCTTCCCCAGGCATGTTTCTTCTAGCCACGAGTTTCTCCTGACCAAATTTCATGATTCACATCTCATTTTTTTTATGAGGTGCCTCTCCATGCAAACAATACTTTTGAGGGGTGACATTACTAGCATGGATGGACATAGACATACACATCCAGAAGCAAGAAAATATTTGGCTGAAAAGAAACTGGTTTCAATTATTGCTTCTGTTACAGTAATGGATCTTTAACATCTGTTAAACCAGGTCAAGCCATCAAAGAACACTCTATTCTGTTTAAAAAGAAAAGTTCCTGTGTTCTCAAAGAATATTTAAGGGCCACATCTGAAGAATGTGCAGGCCTGTAGAAGGGACCATTGTGCAACATGGCTTCTGCTGTAACACATGCCATTGAAATGCTTGGAATTAAGTTCTGTTTAGATGCTGAGAAGAATAACCTCCCTAGATTTTAGAAAGGCAAATTATTGGAGTCCCCCTCTCTTCTGGATAGAATATTGCAAAGGCCAATTACTGTCATGAGGACCTCTACTTCACCAAATAGAAGACATTACCTTTCTCTGGCTCTATTCCCTTTGCATATCAATACAATTTGTAAATCAATGCAATTTGTAAATGCCTATCAATATTCTGAACTGGTGTGCACATACATGTGATACTAATGTTTGAATTTGATAATTACACTGATCAAATTCTTAGATCCTTGAAGTAATTCAATAAGGGAGATGTCTCTGATGGATCAGTTCTGGAAATACCCATCATTTTGAGGCAGTTTAATGTCTTTTGTTCTTTTTGATTATTTCTAATCTCATGCTTAAAAGGTGTTAATTTCCTTCATCACTCTTGCCAAAGGATGCTGCAAATGCAAAAGAAGTTCAAGTGAGACTGAAAAAGAGTTTTGAAGTGGGAGCCTTTGGGGCAGCAGGCTCAGCAAATTCGCTGAACTAAAATAACTGGAGCTTGGGTGAATATTAGGGAGGAAGTATCGCTTATATTCACTTGATGCTACTACTATAACCTGGGCTAAGGAGACCCTGGAGCTGAACGAGGGTTATATATAATTGTTCTTATATCTGTTCTACAGCATGTGTTCATCCTAGGGACAAGAATCTCTCTGATATTTTTTTGGATGGGAGGACATGCAGCTGTTGCCACGTTCTCTTGGATTAGAAAGGTGTCCATTTTCTTCTTATCTCTTTTGCCATATTTAATACAAGATGAAGTGTAAAAGGATCTTCGTATTGTCTTCATATTATTTTCATTTTATCTTCTTATAACCATATCTCTGCGTAGATGTTTTGGATTATGTTAGTTCCAATAAAGAGAATCATGGCTCTGCTTTTTCCTTTATATACCTTTTACAAATAAACAAGTGTTGTTAAAGTCTAATCTCTTACCTATAACATGCATTTGCCTGTGGTTTCACCAGCTGCTAAACCTGATCTTTTAGTAAAATGATGTGAAGAAAAAGTTGAACAGTGGGATTCTGAAGACAGTGAAATAATTAATTACTTTCACTGAATTATCTAGGCTGAAATCACCAAAATTCATGAAAAAAATCAATAACAGAATTTGGAATTTTACCTAATTTCAGTTACATGTCTCTGATCCAAGATAGCTCTTGCTCTTTGTATGGTGACTTGATTAAAAGTCCTGTGACAAGAGAACGTTTTTACTTTGAGAGATTTGCATCAGACCTTTACAAGACTATTTCCTCTGAAAAAGGTTTCACTAAGTTTTATTATTGTACTTACAAGCTACTAAAATGCGTTCCGTATAGACTATTTCGTTTTCATTTCTAGCACGGTTGTGCCTGTGCCCGGAGCAGGGCTGCAGCACAGTCTGTCCATTCGGCTTGCACTCTTCCATGACTTGTGCACATTGTCTTAAAAAGTTTAAGGCTGTCTTGGCACACACACAGTTGCTAGAATATGGATAGTTAAATGATGCATAAAGGCAAGAACAGACAGAAAAAGGATATGTGGTTTGTTGATTAGACACAAAAATATATACACACAAATACACACAAATAAGTATGTATATGATTATTTGCTAGGTGTATGTAGGTCACAGATATCTACTGGTATTAAAACAGATTTTTTTTCTTAAACAGACTAGTTTATCAATGATTGAGAAGCTCTTCTTGTATTGAACAAGAGACAGGAAAAGGTGATTAGCAACCCCAAGCACACTGAGAATAGGCTGAACAAACAAATTCAAGAAAATACAAAAAATGTTCAAATGGAGTGTGTTACAAATGCCTTTCATGGCATCATCAGATGAAACTAGAAAAAGCACAGGAATAATTATTTCTTTGCTTTCCCATTCTATGGAGGAGTGAACTGGCAGTGACAGGTCTTTGGAATTCACTTCCTGTGGTAAATAACTAAATATATATATATATATATTTATATATATAATATATAAAAAAAATTTATATATTTATATATTTTATTATATAAACAT
>JAYECN010506777.1:0-14137 GCA_035222435.1 Microcambeva ribeirae
CACAATAATTATTTATGACTCTACAGATCATAAAAATTTCCATCTCCAATACAGTCCTGGTGGCAAAAAACCCATTTCAAGAAGTCTGACTCTACTATTTCTATTGATTTTCCTTGGCAGCTACATGGATATTCCAGTGAAAAGGCTTAGCTCAGCAGTTCCCAAGTTGTAGGAAAACCTTAATGTCATTTAGAGTAGTCTACATACACACTCATATGCGTGCTGAACCCATACATGCATACAGCTACTAAACAGTCTTAGCACCCTTTCCTTGGAGAATCAGACAGCTGTCTGGGCAGCAAAGAGCCTGAATGTCTCAACTTCTGCCTCTGCTCACAACTCAGTGCTCATGCAGTTGTCATTTTCAGGATGCTGCATCTTTTTCCTTTTGGAGAATGGTACCCTTGCTAAATAGTTTGACTGGTAGAGAGAATGAGATCTTAGTTGGATATATACCCTCCTAAATATCTCTCTGTGGCTCATAGCCATATAAAAGAGCTCAGCAGAGATATTACTGCTCTCCATAACAACTACTTCATTCTGCTCAGAGCGTGTATGCTTTTGCTAGGCCAGACCTGAACAGAGCTGAGTGACCTCCATACCTCCACTCCATCTTTTGGGATGCTCTACATCCCAAAAGGATGTTCAGATCAAAACTATCACCAGGCCAAGAATAGCTAGTGTGGATGGAAAGCAGAGAAACCATAGGGATACATAGGTTTAAGTCTGTTTCCATGGATGTGCCCCAACAGCCTGTGCAGGCAAAGATGCCAGCATCTGTACTTGTCCTCCTTGAAAGGCAGCTCAGCTAGGCTATTTCTCTAGGCAATTTCTCTAGAAACTGAGTGAGAAAGCTCTTGAACATTTCCCAAACTCTTTCCAGGGATAACATCAAGCTCTCAGTCATCTCCCATTGGCTCTAGAAAGAACGTGCCTGAGAAGGAGGTCGACAAAACTGTCTGTGAACTTCCACTTCATATTTTCTGTAGATCCCATTCTGTTGCTCTTTCTTCTGAACTCATGAACTCCTGATGTTGTGAATCTTGCTTCTGCTGGCCATTGTTAAGTATCAAGGGGTGAATATCCAAAAAAGTGGTAGCCTTGTCTTTGCTGTTTGTGCTTGCACAGTAATTCAAATAGTTCCTTTGTCAGCTCAGCCCATAGACAGCATCTCCATTTCCCTGGGAGTCTCTGGAGTTAATCGTGCCACAAGTAGGTTAGGTTTGGAGACTCCATGAGGTCCTACCAAAATCAAAAGAAAAATGTCTCACAGAGCTGCTTTTCCCTGTGGCTTCCCCTAAAATTAATGATAGTGGGGGGATCATATCAACCTCCTGCACAGGACAAAACAGTTAACTGAAAAGCAAAATTCATCTCATACTGCAATATGCAACCAGACTTGAGTGGGTGAACTTCTTCCTGAAAATGTCTATTTCTACCCATTAATCACTACAGGAGCAAAGATGATTAGATCAGGTGTTAGTGTCTGAAGCTAATCAAAACAAATCCATCCTTATTGTCTTGCCAAGAATAAAAGCTCATTCATTTCCTAAGAATAACTTGCAAGACTCTTGTAACAGCACCCATTGGAAATGTCTATCAGGGGAGAATCAGACAGGAGATTTCTTCAGTTTAAAATATTTTCCATTTTAAAAAGGTGTTTATCTCAGTTGCTTTTATAAGAGTGAAATTGCTTGTTCAGCAGATTGGACAGGGAGATAAAACCACAAGAGAAATAATCACTGGCAACAAAACTGCTCATGCATAGCCACAAATGTTGATCTTGATCAACCTTGATCAATGCTAATCTTGATCTCACCACTGTGATTATGTGAGCGTATAAAAAATTGAGACAATGAAGAAAACAAGGTTTGCATCCCTTCTGCAATTTGTACACTGCTGAAAGACTGCTGAGATCTGACTTAAAGAGGCTGATATCCTTCATGTGACTGAGAGACATGGGAGGCAAGAGAGACAGTTTGGGAAAATAAAATGTAGACCAAGGCCTGAGTAACTTTATTTAGGAAGGAAGCTTTAGGAGCCTTTTGAACTGTTTTTTGATACTTTATTGTGAATTTCTTGTCTAACTATTACTAATCATATTGCTGTAGTGTGTAGGTGCTCAAAAGAGAACATGTTTTCATTTCATATGGATGTATAATAAAACCAAAGGTTATTCCCAGAAAGATTCACATAATTAGATAAGACATTTAAATCCGAGAAGAATTATAAAGAAAATCAAGACATATCCAGGTGAAAGCAGAAGAAAATTGGCAGAGGTAGAAGATGAATCCAGATGTTGTCCAGATAGTCTATTGCTTCATTCACCAGCTTGCATTTTCTGACAGAACTAAAAGCATCAAAACCTGGAGAAAAAGACGGACTGGAACATTAGAAAAACAGGAAGGTTTAATTTTTAGAGCCAGTTTGGAAGGACATGTTTTTGCCCATAAGTACAAGATTTCCTTATCTCTTTGAAGCCTGAAAACATATTTTTCAGCTTTCCTTTTACTACTAGTATCAGGAGCAACATAAAACCATTGATCCTCTTTTTCTGTATTTCCCATCTCCATGCATTTTGTCCTGACATTGGCCTTGAGTACTTGAGTGAGCAATCCCATCAGAAAGGCAATGGCCTGCTGTGATGCACAGCATTTTACTCTGTTACAAGTAATATATATGAGTGTGAGCATGTGTTTGTTCTGCCAGAGATACAGCCCTGAATTGGGCAGGTAGCAACAAAAAGCCATAAAGAAGATAATTTATCCTTTTCCCAGGCACATTCATGAAAGCAACTTATCTTCCCCTTCATCCACCCAGAGTCAGGATACGGCTCTTATCTGCCTGTAAACCAGACAAAGTGGTGCATATTGCCCTTTAAGGCAGGTATCTGAGCTCGGTTTGCAAGCAAATCCACGTAACAGCAGCACAACACCTGGTGGGATTCAGCTGTGTGAAGGTTGATGTCCACAGTGAGTTTACAAACAAATGAGCCACACTTATGGAGCTGGTCTGCACAGTCAGTGCACAATGAAGCATGAGGCACCATGATACACAAATATTTGTATTGGGACAGAACTATGACATGCTAAGTGCTTCAGATTGTCTTTCCATTGACTCCAGCTTTGGCTCCCAGCATGAAAGATGACCATTTCAAGTGAGATGAATTAACTCTTAAAATTACATGAGACAAATCCCACCCTAGTGATTCAGAGAGCAGGAACTTCATAAATATTATCATGTATGAGGAAGTATGTCCTGCTGTTTGTATTTCGGTTTGACCCCTGGTTGGTTATTGTACTCAGTGGTTGCTAGTTCCTACGTTTTGAGTAATAGTGAGCAACCATTTCCTATTCACCTTCATTCCTCATCTACAGTTCATAATTCTCACACTTTTCTTTTTTTGTTTTTTTTTTATTTATTTTTTTTTTAAGAAGCTATAATGACACAATAAAGAAAGTAGGGACACACTACTGATTTAGGCAGCCCCAAGCCGTTATTTTCTGTTTTGTTCATTATTCATTTCCAGTAATACCTCACATTCAACTCTCCTGAGGCTGCAGCTGACCTTATCCACTCTGAGGTTCAGATCTCTTTTCTGAGTGGAAATAGCTACCCTGGAGACCATCTCTGTGTATAAATGGTTTAATGACACATTTCCCACTTGCACATTACTTCACATTTACTAACACTCGGTTTCATCTGCCACTTTTTTCCTGGGTCTTTCAAGAGTTAGAGATGCTCCTGCATCTCCAGAAGAGGGTATTAGTTTCAATTATCATGAATAATTCTGTGTTATCAGCAAACTTGATCACCCCTTTTCTCACTATCTTTTGAAAATCATTTGTGTTTTCAGGAACACAGCCCCCAATGGAAACCCCTGCACGACTTTCCTGGTAATGTTTTCCGTTATCAAAACAGAATAATTCTTTGTTTCTTACCTTCTAATCTATTAGTAATCGACAAAAGTAATCCAGCTCACAATGATTTAGTTCCTTGAGGCCTTTGTTGAACAACTTGTGTGAAAATTCTTTCAAAGTCTCTGTCCACTACTCCAGCTGAATCATTCTAAACCACATGTTCACAAAATACTTCAAAGAAGTTTGATCTGTGGGGAACAGTTTGTCCCTAATAGCAGTGTTACTTCTTTCTCAGTATATGATATGTAACCTTGATATTACTAATCCTGTTTCTTATTGCAGATTCTACCAGTGTCTCCAGTACAACAGTCACTTACTGATCTGTAATTTCCCAGATCCTTGGTGAGCTTCTCAAAAAGTCACAATACATTTGTTTTTTTCTTTTCCATGCAACCAAGGCTGATTTAAGTGACAGATGGCACACTATAATTAGTTTTATATCTCTGTTTCCTTAGAACTCTTGCATCCTTGTGCATCATCTATTTCTTTTTACTGATTTCATTGATTTTATATATATATGCATTTGATTTTATATACATACATTTTTACTAACATTTTTTTTTAGGAATCATTATTTTGATTGACCTTCCCCTCCTTCAGCTTTATCTTCCCTGAAGTTCCTCTTTCTCCAGTTATGTATATGTTAGACATATTCCCTGGCAAAGTCTTCCATCAGTGTGTTTAAGAAAGGTTTTATTACCATTCTATTATATTTGTAAAATGGGTCTCAAAATCTCTTTTTTTTTTTTTCATGGTTTCATTTTTTTTTTATTGTTTCACATTAAACTGCCAAACATTCAGCTCTTTTTCCAATGTAAATATTTATAAAGATTTTCTTATTACTTTGGCTGATCCATTTTACTTTGATGTTAATTAACTGATTTACTTATCACAGTGTTTGAGGTGTGCCTAAGAGGGAGAAATAATTCACTTTCTTCAACCTGCTAGCTACCTGTTGCTAAAAGGACCAACACACAGTCAGTTTTGATCATCCTAAAGTGCACTGCTGATTCCTCTTTTTCTGCAAAGCTGCTTTCCATCCAGTGAATGTCCATGCCAGTGCCATTGAGTCATGTCTATAGTTGTGTGGGGGGTTAATCCATCCCAGGAATAGGACTTTGCATTTGACTTTGTTGAACCTCATGAGGTTTCTGTGAACCTGCTTCTATCATTTGTTGAGGTCCCTCTGAATAGCAGCCCCCCTGCCTGGGATACCCATCTTTTCCTCAGTGTGATGCCATCTGAGAACTTGAGTGTGGTATATCCCAACAACCTTGTCATTAATAAAGACCCTACATGGGATCAAGCCTAATATTTTCCAGTGAGCCCAATAGCCCAGAGAGTTTTTGACTCACCTCATAGCCCACCCATCCAGTCCATATCTCTGCAATATTTATATAATGTGTGAGATCAAGCCAAAAATCTTGCTAAAGTCAAGGTAAATTATATCCACTGCTCTCTCTTGTCCACGGAGCCATTCATCTCATCCCTGGAGTCCATGAGATTGTCCAATCACAATCTGCACTCATTACATTCACACTTGTTGTTCATAGTCACCTTCATGTCCTCCATGTGCCTAGAAATTGTTGCTCCATCATTTGACTCTTTTTCTTGTCCCTCTGAAGATGGGAGTGATGTTTGCTTTATTCTACCGGTTGCCACAGTCTTTCAGAAAGACATCACAGTGACATTAGTCAGCTCCTAAGGACCCCTGGATACACCCTCTCGTGTCTCATAGACTTGCAAATCTCTAGATTACTTTCACAGCCCCTAACTTAATCCTGCTCCACTATGGGCAATAGCTCTCTCTCCACACTACATGATATGTAGACCTGGCAGGTTTGTGACAAGAACTTGACAGCAAAATCACAGAATCAAAGAATGGTTGAGGTTGGAAGGGGCCTTTCAAGATATCCTGTACAACTCCCCTGCACAAGCAATGTCTCCTACAGCACCGTGCACAGGATTGTGTCCATGCTGAGGCACGGAAGGTGTTGATGCATCAGTTACTAACATCTGAATAGCTCTACAGAGTTCTGTAGAAATGGAGAAAGCAGCTTAATCTATGACCTTTTCCAGTAGCAATTTCACTCAGAGACTTGTGCTTTTAAGGGTAGTTGTTCTGTGCATCATCATCATCATTAGAACAGCATTAAGAAATTCCTGATGACGATATCAGCTTCTTGTTCTGGAGCTAAAATTGTTTTTCTCAACATGTTGTGCAAGGCTCCATGCTCACTAAACACTAATCTTTCCCACAGATGTAAGGGAGTTAGCAGAGCACTGTTTATAGCAAGCTTTGCCAGCAGACCAGCCAATGCTGATACTGCTGACCAGGAGGAGTGCAAGAGCAACCTCTTCTTCATTGCATCAGAAGGATTCTTGTCTGTCTGTTACCCCTTCCCCTTTGCTTCAGAACTAAAACTTCAGCAAACATATGTTGTATAGAAAACGACGGAAACAAGTGCAATAAGAAGGTTACTGTGCTCCTTTCCCTTTATCGTTTGAGCAGGATCAGATTCTTGTCTAGTTACTTCAGTGTAACTCATGCTTTGCTCCTGATATTTAATGAACCTGGAAGGAGAATCTGACTCTGTGTCTGTACAGAGCTGGATTGTGAGGAAGGTTAATACTGATCTGCACTGACACAATATGGAGAAAAGCTAATAAGAAGACAGATATCCATCCCTCCTTTCAAAGGGCTGAGCTCCCTCCATTTCCACAGTCTGAGTGCCTTCACTTTTCCCTGGACCTGCAAGAGCTTAGCCCTCTCCAGTCAGGGTTCTTGTTTGAATTCAAACAGAAATCTGTGTTTCAGCTCTCACTTTCTGCCTTGCTGCTTGCTTGTCTCCCTCCCCTCCCTCTACTCCCCATAATTTACGTTCTTCTGCTTCATTGACATGGCTGGGATTTCACATTTAAACAATGTTCCACCATGTACCAGTTCCTCCTGATAATAAGAGAAACTCAGTCTCAGATTGACTCAGCTCCTTGGCATGCAGGTAATTTCTCCAGCTTCCTCCCATGGCATTCCTCCCCATAGCCTGAATTTGTGAGATTTCTATTGCAAGCAATCAGACGCACACATGTGTCTTAGATGATTGAATAGCCTTTATGTGCAGTGAACCTAACTCTCAAAGACAAGATGGACAAATTTAATATATAAGCCTCATGGCAGACCTCTCTTTCTTGAAAATCTCTCATTATCTTCCTTAAAAGCTATATTCCAAACACATAATTTCCATTTTGGTAATATTTTAGTTTTAGATGTGACCTGTGTGCCATCCAGGAGTCAAACTTTCTCTGCTCTTGCAAGATAAGTGCTATTAGTAATGTTGACACCTGAAAGGGAGATCTAGGAACCCAGTTTACAGAAGTTACAGGTCCCATCGTCACAAGCAATCACAGGCAAAAGCTAGAGCATAGAATAAAAATCAGGAAGGCTCCACTGAAGCTCTTTTTTGGAGGTCATCTATTGGAAGGAGAATCCAAGATTTACATCGGGGTCTGAGTGCTTGTAGACTCTTGTTTGGCCATGCCTGGACAGTGGCTACAGCAAGCTCAATAGCAAAGCCTTGTTCTGGGTGTTTGATATAGGTATATCCACTGACTTTACTGGGTACCCAACAGAAAACTATATCCTGGCTATTCCTTCATTTCTGACCCATAGTTCTCTACTAAACAGTTCCTGTTGATGAATTTATAAGATTTCTCTATGGCTGTTTTTGGTCTGTCTCTGTCCTCAGATTAGCAGCTGAGATGGACTGGAACTCTCTGTGGAAGGCACTGCCAACACTGTTAGACATCACTACAGAGACAACAATCCTCATTTTCAAATTCACTTGTTCCAGCTTTTTTTTTCCCCACACACGTTCCTCTTATTCACGTAACTAGAGAGTCAGCTATGGAGAGCCAAACAGAGTTTCTCAATTAAAATAATAATTCACTCCACAGATCTGACAGGTTTGCGTCAGAATTCTTAGGGCAAATCCAGGATAGTTAAGAATCTGCAAACCAATAACATGCTGATAAAAAGACTGAGGAAGATCACGTTCCTCACAGCTAGGTAGGCTGATAGTACAAGGGGAAATACATGCACTTCACCCTCTGTTCAGTAAAGTATGTGCAAGCCTTATCAGCTGAACAAGTCTCCTGCATCTATTGAAAATTTCATTGAACACATTTTGGCCACATTTTGGAGGTGCTATCCCCAGGCCTGGTTTGCTTCTGCTCTGCAGCAGAACCATTCAGGCTCCTGGCACGGAATGCCCCTATCTGCTTTCTCTCTCTCAGCCTCGGCCTCTTTCAGCATTAGTGGCAATAAAAGATCAGCATTTCTCAGAGAGAAAACCCCATACCCTCAAAACACGAGAGGGGCTAAATTAGCCTCATTAGTTTCAAAAGAGAATACTTTGTGATTCACCTCCTGATAGAAGTTCTAACAGCTACAACAATGTCCATGTACTTTCTGCTGTCTCAGTGGGTTAAAAAAGTTCCTATATATATTTAATTAAATGGAAATGGCAACTCAGTGACATGACTCCAGGAGTCTGGGCTTTGGGCACTGACATGCTCCTTTTTTAGCAGTTGTTACCGGTGTCACTCTGCATATGGAAAAAGGGACAAAACTGGTCTCTTGTCACAGGCTTATCTGAAGGTTGACAGCTCTCAGTGGTCTAATCGATCCACCAACACATCTTCTTCCACACTCAGCTCTGCTAGTGAAGGCATTTTTCCAGATCCACTGAGACTTTCAGCCTCGGGTATCTGCTACGCCACAAGCTTCACGGTCCATGAGCAGCAGGTTTCGTTATCCCCTAAAATGATCATCACCTGAGGCACAAAGCTCTTCCTGTCCAAAGAGATTCCTGCAAAGCTTATGCGGGGACTCAGCTGTGGCAGATTGAACTAAGCTGTGGGAAAGAAAAGGAAAAGAAAAAAGAGTAGGAGGCATAGGGCAGCCCAAAGGTCACATGAAATGAAAGAGAGAAGAACCATGCAGCATTCTTCTGACAGAAAGACATTTTCTAAAAAACACAGGTTAATGGGAAGGAGGAGGCAAAACTATTTATGAATTTGTGCTAGCTACAGGAAAAAGTTTCACCAACACAAAAAGAATATGAGGGAGGTATTTAGAAAAACATGCAAATCATTAATTTTCAAATTGAAAGTTTGAAGTGTTAAGTTTCAAAACGGGCTGTGATTTAAATTGTCCTTTCTTAAGAGTTTGCAAGGTGTAAGCAAATAAACCCACTTCAATCTAATGTGAAGTGTTGGATTTTAAGTCAAAACAAAAATGATGATTCAATCTGAGCTGATCTTTTTGTTTTTGTTTTTTTCTACTTCTCTGAAGGAAAAACAGGAAAACAGAAAACATTTCACTTCTGATTCAACTGATATCGGTGCTTCAATTTTTGATTCTGACTTTTTATTTTCTGAATATAGTTTCCAAGGCAAAGAAAAAGTCTACCCAGATGAAGATATAATACTCATTTTTGCCAGTGTGTTCTCTGTTGGATGAGGCAGTCCCTATGTTTTCTGACATTCAGTGCGGGCTTACAGCTGGTAATCCTTGATGATGGTGTGGTTTTTTGTTTGTTTGTGTTTTTTGTGTGGCGGGGGGCGGGGAGGATGTCACCGAAATCATTTACGTTTAGATAGCTACCTTTGACACTGGAATATGAACATGGAGTCTCTCCTAGCCCACATGTACAGCAAAATCAGAAATCCTTCCCAAGTTCCTAGTACATACCCTTGCACTCAGCGTGCCATGGGATGACCCTCAATGGATGCACCAGCCTTACATAGGGGACCTACAAGGTCTTCCAAGGAAGGACTTTGAAAACAGAAATGAGCCTGTGATTCAGCTAGAGAGACTGGCTAAACTCATAAGGAGTACATGTCTTGTTTTCTTTAGACTTTATTTCTCACTTGACTCTATGTTTTATTATCAGTCCTGATAGGCTGACTCCCTCATGCACACATGCTTAAGAGCTGTGGGCCATGTCTGCACTATATTCCAAGAGAGACTGGGCCAGTTCTTGAAATCAAAATTCAGTGAGGTAGCTGTGAAGTTGGGGTGATTTTCAGGTCATGACTCACTAAAGAAAAACAGATACCTCAAGAGGAGCTTGGGTCTGGCCTGGTTACCTTCATCATCATGTAGATACAGACAATTCCTGGACGAGCACAAGAAGAAGGTACCTCCAAGCAGCAGACTGGAAGTATGAGGGTGAACTAGGAGTATACAAAGCATAAGTTTACCTCCCAGCCAAGCAATCTGGACTAGTGCAACTACTGAATCTAGCAGGACTTTAGTTTTCCCAGGCCAAGGCCTGAGCTCTCTGTGCTCAGTTCATCTCTGCTGTTATTTCATTTCAGTGTAGATTTTTCCTTCATGTTTCACTTCATCTCTTGGCCCCTGGATGTGCACCACACTCACTTTTAAGCAACTAAGCCTGAGCTCTGGGATCATACTTACAAATTTGTGGTCAAATTTCACATTGCAAGCCTATCCAGATATCAGGAATGTCATGCTAGGGCTATCAATTGGCATCCCCAACCTTTGAACCTCCACAGCAAATCATGGGCAAGTCTTTGTCAGAGTCTTTTGTAAACAGAATGGCCTAAATGCATACATAATATTAGATCTATTGTAAAATATGAATTCCTTGGGGAAAAAAAGCTGAGTCTGCAACACTACTGGAGAAGATACATTTAACTGTTTATAAAAGTGTTGTCTAAGCATTTTCACTCACTGATGCTATTCTTCGGGGCAGAGACTCAGAGCTGAGTGCTATTTGCCTGCAAGAAGCACAACATTAATGACTATTTGCTTTACTTTCATGCAAACAAAGTAGATTTCTGCTTGGGACCCGACTGCTGGCTGCTTTTAGCACCCACCTTGCTCCCGATGTAGACTTAGTCCCTGCCTCACGCACTGGCAAAGAGACACTGAAGGTTAGACGTGCTCTGTGATTAGCCATGAAGAAATATCAAGGCCCTTGGGGTCTGAGTTCCCCACCTGCTGGCTCACATCCTGTTCCAGTGAACAGGCAGGCCATTGCAGCTCTTGGGACAACGCTTGGCAGAGCACTGTGGTGCTGGATCACACCCTCTTAGCTTCCTGCAGACACTGGCACAAAGCTAGCTGCCCCAAGCCAGGGCAGCACAGCAGCTCCTTTAGCCAGGTGTGAATTTTTGCTCTCAAATCCCTCACTTCTCTCACTCCTGTGGATTTCCTTACGTGTGAAGCAGCAGGAGGCTGCCCTGGCTTAGGATTTCTGTTGCTCCATCGCCTTGGGAAGAGGTGAAAGAAGACTCCTTGCTGCACCACGTCCACTCCTGAGAACCCATAAACATCAAAATTCTAATAAAATTTATTATAAGATAAAGTATCTCAGTTCCAACATATTGTTATAATTATATATGAATGTATTCACCATTTCAGGCTCACTAGGTTGCCCCTGTATAATTTTGTCTAGGGACTTATATGTACAGTAAAATTTTCGGAGTTAGAATTGTTCGTTAGGTGGTCTCCAATGGAACTAATGGTCTCAAGCATGCAATTATGACTAATGGTCTCAGCTGCGCAATTCATGCAGCCCCAGACCTAAAATGGACTATTTGTTCAGGAATGAGCAAGAGGATTTATCACCTAAAGTCTTCAGCTTATACTTGCTTGTGCTGTTGGATAAGTTTTTCTAGGCTTGAAGTTCTGAGGGCGGGTGGCTTTGTCTTGTTGTGAACAGATGCTTGTAAATAATTCAGTATTCAAAATATGACATGTTGGCACTGCAGTCACCCAGCTGCAGAAATATGACCCTTAAAATTAAGTGTGCAAGTACATATATACACAGGTGCATGGTAACACAGCACTTTTGACAATATAGCTAGAATTTTCCTTCTTTGAGTAAGAGACATTGTGCCAGATGGGCTCAGGATTCGGCAATAAGGACACATTTAACAGAGTGACTTATTAACACCAACGCCTGTAATTAAGCAACATTAATACAAGTACAAACAAACACGAAACAATTACTTACTGAACAACACTTGCCAGCAGGATTATGAGACCACACAGCTCTCCAACACAGCAGACAGGAGGGGCTGGCAGGCTCTCCATCATAGCGGGCGTCCCCGCGGGAGACCTTGGTGGCTGCGACGTTGGAAGTCTCCGTCCCAACTGAGTCAGCCCCCTCGTTTTATTCCTGGGGCGTCCTGTCATGTAGGGCCAGTACGTGCCAGGAGGCCACCCAGGGGCGGGCAAATCTCCGCCTTTCTGTTATACAACCCCTCTAAGGCTGCGCGTGCGCACACTCCAGAAGGGGGTCTCGTTCCTCAATTTGGTGGTCCCACCTTCCTCATCCTCACAGTGACTTTGGCCTTCAGACTTCCTTAGACAGCAGTCTGTAGCTGTTGCTGGCAGCAAACCAGCCTCAACAGCAATCCTTGTTTCTTCTAAGCTAACTACTTTGTTCGTTTGGATAACACGTAACTACTATGAGCTCTTCGTGCTTCTTCAGAGATCTGAGCATTACAAGCTTCTTTTGTTAGTGGCCTCTGCTGAGCATTATCAAAATTAATTATTTCTCCCTCCAAAGTCTGAATTCTGTTTCGCACAATAATTATTGATGACTCTACTCCAGCAAAACTGTGTCTTACAGCTTAAATTCTGAGGAGTATCCACGTGCTAAAATGCAGGTATTTAGCATCATTTTACCCCGTTGGATATTATGGCTGGTCTCCTGCTATTTATCTGAAAATATGAGTCTTCTCTAAACTTTATATTGTAGCTGCCAGCCCCATATACCCAGTAGGTCTTGAGCACCATGAGGTGGCTCAAATAGGTGCTCTAGGATATCCAAGGTACAGACAGCTTACAGATGTACCAGCCTACAGAGGCAGCTCAGATATAGCCTTAGAAATCTGTTTAGACTGCTGAATCTCATCTATTGTGGTGTGAGCAGTAGTCCAAAAAAAAAAAAAAAGAGCAACTTGAAGAATGAGTGAAGTTAAAGACAGTGGCCTAGCTACACTGGCCAGGAGCGTCCTCATAAAGGGAGCAGAGACAGGTCAGGGACGCCAGACTATAGATAGGATTAGGTTACTTAGCCAGAGAGACAGCTCCCCAAACAAAACTGGTCTGGATCTCATAGCTTTGCGTGGGGCAGGTCCAGGAAGTGACTAAAGGCATCATGACATATGTTGAAAACATGTCCTTGACCCACCCTGTCCCAGTCCTGACAATATTCCCCTCTCATATCCTACTTTCTCCCACCATGGAGGCAGCTCCTAAACCTTAGGATCTGGGCACTCACTTGGTTGTGTTTTGCTGCTACTCGTTAGGCATCAACAGACCCCCTACCAGCAGGGATAGAAACTAAATATAACTGGCTGTAGCTCATGGGTTTCATTATCAAGCTCAGAAAAGGAAACACCTGGAGCGAGGGGAGGAGGGGCTGAATACAACCAGCTCTGGTGCTTGGATGGACTACCAGCCCCAAAGGCATTGACGTTCCCATCACGGCCTCATAACAAATAACAAAGAGACATTGTTTTCCATTCCTGCGGCACGTCCCACCAGAGCCACTGTCCAGCTGTAAGGGCTGTGGTGAGAGCTGGACTACCAGGCAGCGCCCGGCTGGCTACAGGCACCGTTAAGCCTCTCATCACACCACGGTCTGCAGAAGCAACATCTCCTGGAGGGTCCTGGAGAGGATGAGCAGCCGGTTTTCTGCCAACCTGGCATCTCCTGCCAGCCAGAATATCTCCCAGCTTATGCTCTGACTGGATCCCTATTTCCTACCCCATTCCCTGCTTGCATTCAGCCCTTTCCCCCAGGAAAACGCATGGCAGGCAAGATCAACAGCAAGGAGGATAATGGAGCTGGAGCCAGCATCCTTCCAGACAACTGCTTCTGCTCCGCAAGTGGCCAATGGTTATTTCGCTTTCCTCTCTCCCTTTTCATGCCAATCACCCAGGAGCAATTAGAGTTGCAGACTAACATAGAGGGAAAGAAACAGAGCTAGAGGCCAGGCGTTTTCTGTGCTAAAGTAGCATAGGGAGGAGGGGGAGAAATTAGTGGAGGAAAGGCGAAACAAAGCAGAAAAATCAAAATAAAAAAGAGTGGTGCTGGAAAAAAAATAATAAAATAAAATAAAATAAAATAAAATAAAATAAAATAAAATAAAATAAAATAAAATAAAATAAAATAA
>JAYECN010506785.1:0-14135 GCA_035222435.1 Microcambeva ribeirae
GACTGGAATTAATACAACTCAATAACTTAATTAAAAAAAAAAAAAAAAAAAAAAGACTGCTTTTTAGGTCTAAGTATACTATTGGCATTGCACTGGGGCAGATTGATGTTAATATGTACTGGGATCAGAGATGAATGGCCTTAATCAAATTCCTCCTTTAAATACAATGTTCAATTTGACTACAAGCAGGAGGCTAAGGCAAGTGTCATAGTAATAAACTCATATTTATTCTGTCTGCTGCCCAACCAGAAAGGCCCAAATGAACATTACAAACTCGGGATCCTATCTAACCTTCACTAAAGTAAATAAATTCGTCTTTTCTTTTTTTCCTCTCCTTGCAAGGGTGCTGCAATGCCAGCACCCTGCTCTGGGATCAAATTAAAGGTGTATTTCCCGAGCCTGGGGGACTGATTACTGAAACTTGACTCTACACAAGTACAATTTCTAATGAGTTACATATTAGGGGCCGCATTCCAAGCTTATTTAGGTGAGTAGCTGTTCCTTCCTATTTACTGAGGTAAATCTGTTTTGCGGATACTACAATGATATTTTTCTTGGCTAGTTTAATGAAGGAAGAGGATATCTTACAGGAGAAAGCATTACTCTACCATAATTTTCTTCTGCTTTCTGCTCAGTCTTTGGCTTTTAACTTTATCATCTTGTTTGATGCCAAAGCTGTCATGAATTTGCTGGGTAATGTCTTTCTATAGCTTGTGCTCAATAAATCTGAAGATGAAGAAAAGAATTGCCTCCAAGAGTCTGTTTCCCAGCTCAGTCTTGGGAAATAATCTGCGTTAGGTATCCCAGATCTTCCCTGCTCCTTTACTGCCCTGATAATATCTGCTTTTACCCACCCGAGTTAGACACCTCCTGCCCAGCCCATGAATTGCAATTTTCTCCCTGCTGCTCTGGATTGGAGTGGTTGTATGCTGTTGCAGGCAGCATTTGGCACTTTTAGCAGAAATTCTTTGGGCCTTTGTGGTGTCTGAGGAGTGGTTTATGCCACACTCTGTTCTTTGGATGCTGTTGCAAAACAAAGAAATAATAATGGTATTAATGTCTATTGTATCCAACATAATGCCAAGTCCATTCCAGCCAGTTTGTTATTGCCAGGATTGCATTGAAGGGTCGACATAATTCATTTTCTCTTCAACATTATTCAAACAAAGACCTTTAAAATGATTGAGGGAAGGCAGGTTTATCTGTCTTCCCCAGAGAGACAGGCAAAACTCTTTGGTTCCAAAGAAATTTTTACCCAGCTATTATGATTAATGGCTGCACGTTTGCAGCTTCTGTGTGCTGCAGTGACCTTCAGCCAGGCCTGAGCCTGTGCTTGCAGATTTTCCGTTTGTATGTGAAAGGATTTGGGTCTTGAGGACAGTTTTATGGATGTTTTCAGCTTTCAGTGCAAAATACCCGCTTCGTCTTTGCCTTTGGTAAAAGCAGGTTAAAAAAATGTTTTCATTCATCACATGGGGATTTAGATTTAAATTCCACAGGAGGAGGGGAGGTGGACATCACAGTATAACTGCTTGGCCATTGCTAACAAAGAAAACAGGTTCCACAGCCTCCCTATACATCATTTTTTGCAGATTTGGCTTATTTTCCCTGTTGGCTTTAGTAGACCTTTCTGTAGTTAAAGCACTGTATTTCTAATTAGAAAAAGGAGTTGCAACTCGGCCCTTTAGAAGCTTCTTCAAACAGTCATTTCTGTCACAATTTCTAAAATTCACATATTTTTAAGGTAGGAAGTAATATACCATGGCAAAGTTAATGAGTTATCTGCTGCAAACTATGTGCCTGAATTGTCTTGAGGAAGACAGAGCAGTTAAATAACTTGTTCGTGGGGTCTGTGCCTCCGATGTGTCTCCAGTGCACATGCTCTGTAAGTCTGGCTGGTTTCGATGACTTCTAGAGAGTGGAAAGGCACTGATAGCTGAACAGATGTGGAATGTGGGTACTGCCTTATTTTTATTATTTTTTTTTTTTTTAAGTGCTATGCATGATACCATCAGAGCCCTGCTAGTCCAGACTCCTGGCATTGTGCTTTTGGCCTCAGGAATAACATGACTCGTGTATTTCTTTTGCTGCTTCTTCAAGCTTAGGGCTAGGTTGGTAGAGGTGGGCTTGTCAGCAAGATAGAGATCTGGGAGATGTTCGGATTTGGGATGACTGAATTTATCTGGATGAAACATTTGGGACTGAGAATAGAAAAGATGAAGAGTCTGTGGGAATGGAGCAGCTGGCTGGAGAGGCTGAAAGGGATGAGCCCGCAAGTGATGCAGACTGGTGATGTGAAGGGAAGAGCAAGAGGTGAGGAATGGGTAGGACAGGACACGTGTGGCTACAGAGGGGTTGTGCATAGGGAGAATTGGCATGAAAGTCACTGGGGACAAAGGAGATTCAAGTTCCTAACCTTTTTTTTTCTTTGTGATCTGGCCCAAAAGATCTAGTTATTTATCCTCCTGGTTTACTGAAAACTGTCACAGCTGCTCCACTGGAAGAAGGTTCTTGTTCTTACAAGTCAGATCCCTTGAACTAATTACTGTTGAGGTAGCTGTCATTCATTTCAAAAAGTCACATTTAAATCAATTATTTTTCTATGTTATTTACAAATATGATCATTACAAGTTTTTATGCTTGGGATGACATGTAAAGTAGAAAAATATTTTGCAAGAGTTTAAAGTGTGTAATTTCTTGTTTATATTGTTGCTTGTTCTGGAAGTAGAGGCTTTTGAATGCTCAACACTTGCATAAGACTTCATGATTAAGGTAAAACTTCCCCAACCAATTTTAATCTGTTAATCAGAAAATATCTGTAAGTCAGCTCATGAAAATGTTGTTAATTTAAAAAGAAACAAATAAAATAAGCCAAGAGGGGATGTTTCCATGCTTGGCTTTATAAAGCAGAGATGGTTCAGATCTGTTTGTGCTTGTGTGCATGCATAGAATTTCAGAATTAAGCACGCAGTAGTGGAAGGCCAAAATTGATTTTGGTTTTGTTGTCTTAGTCTGTTGTGACATTTCTATGTTTATTTCACTACCGTTTGCTTTATAAATGGGGTTTTATAGAGCGTTCTTTCAGAAACGCTGCCTGTAGGTAGAGCCGGCCAGGTGGCGGGTCAGGGCTGTGCCCCCGGCACTGCCTCTCGCTGTGGAGCAGAGCGGAGCCCTTTGCTGCGGAGCAGAGCGGAGCCCTGCGCTGCAGCGCCTGGCGCTGGCTGCACCTGCGGGCTCCTGGTCTGGCTGCCCGTCCACCTCAGCTGGAGAGCTTTAGGAAGCCCTGATTTCTGTTCTTGTCCATGCAGGCTATGGAGAATACTTCATGCTCCTTTCCATCTTATAAGGGTGCCCTCTTCATGACTCACACTAGGAGAAATACTGGGAAGTGGTTTCAGGCAATTTTTTGAGAATTTTTTTTTGCATACAAGAAGCAGAAAGAAGCTGAAATTCTCCCCTTCACCTCATCCAGCTCTAAAATAGATGCCAATTTGGTCTAAGTTTGAAACTAGTAGACAGGAATCTCCATATATATCAGAAATGAGAAGTTTACAGTCTCCCTTTAAGCATCATTGGATACAGCAGTATGTCAAACACCTAGGGGCTCGGATCATAAGCTTGGTTTCCTACCTCTAGCTGCAGAGTCAACCAGGTGGAGCTGAAGGCTGGCACAAGCGCCTCTCCAGTGACTGCCATCTGAACTCCGAATGCAGAGCACGTTCAGCACCTTTCAGGATGGGCTGGCCGTCCAAGACGGTTCCTCGCTGGTGCGTAGCTTGCAGACATTAGAAGTGTATCGAGCAATCGGTTACTAATTCAGGAAGGCCAACTTGGAAACAATTCCACTTTTGAGTGTAGTTCAGATTCAAGGTGAGCATTTCGTATGGCTCTAAACTGAAATGCCAAACTGTAAAAAGTCAGTCATTGAGAGCTAATACCATGCACCAAGAACAGGCCAGGATTCTTAGTTGGGCTTAAATCATCTGAGATTTTTCTGTAAGTCAATTTTGACTTCAGCCTCATGTCAGCTTGCTGAGGTTAATACACACCTCTGTATTTGTAGGACCAAATCAGGAGGCCAAACCGACGTCTTTTGGTTTGAGTGACTCTCTTGCCTTTAAGGGAAGTCGGAGTTTGACCACTGGCTCCTGTATGAGCTGGCTTAGCCCCTGTGCTATAGTAAGTTTGACTTGTTTAGCAGTTTAGTTGTTGGATGCTGTGAGGTATCCTACATAGTACATACATTTCCTCCATAAACCTATGATGTAAAGATCTAAATAGGTACACTGTGGTTAATTCTAGGTTTACAGCTTTCTCCAAATGCTGGTAAATTTGATAAGCCATTTTTCATTGACGTCAGCTGGCTTTGAGTTAGATGAAGACAGTTATGCCACATGAAAAGGTACATGCTGGTCTGTCTGAGTCCAGGTTATCGTGCCTTGATAGCTAGCAAGGAAAGGATATAAATAGCAAAAAGATAAGATTTTTTTTGCCTGGATTCTGTAACCTTCCTTTCACCTTTCTTGCAGAGCCTTCCTGAGGTGAGGAGTACTTAAAATGTAAGCATTTATCTGCTATTAAAGAATTGCCAGTGTTTTAATAGTTGGCTGAGCTGAATATTACCAGTTGTGAGCCCTTGTATTTGAAAATCACACGAAAGAAAGCACGTTGTCTTGCCTAGGGTTGGATCAAGTGGTTAGCATTAAATCAGCATTAAATAGCTATAGTGGGAGAAAGATGAGGACAACTGCAGAAACAAGAGAAACAAAAAAGAAAGGTGTGTGAATGGGACAAAACAATTCAATTGTAAGAAGGGCTTGAGGTACCCTTCTCAACCCACCTGGCATGTGTGCCAAGAGCTGTGAATTAAGCAGCAGCTGTATGTGTAGAGCTGTGCAAGTCTAGCACAGGAGTGAGATTTGATAGCAGCAGGGAGGCTGTTCTGCCTCCTGCGGCAGTTCGTCCATGGAGAAGCTTTTTCCCAACAGCTCTAATCTATGGAGAGTGTCTGAGCTGTTGTTCTAGTTCTCTTTCACCTTGACTTTGAGGTATGAACAAATTCTTCACTCTTGCTTGCTGTAAGTCTGCTCCAAGTCTCTAAGTCTTGTTCCTCTTTATTTGGATCTTTTCAAAATCTTCTGCACTTGATGTGTTTTTCCCTATTACAAAATGCACCTCATATTGATCATTTTTGATATTTTATTCTCTTCAGGGTCACAAAATGAAAGATTCAAAGAAAAAATGGTGCCATCAAAATTTAGTTTAATCAGATAGATGCCTTTTACTGTATTGGTTTGGCCAATCTGTGTCTGTCTGCCTTTGGTTCGGCTTCTGTTTGGTCTTTTTATGAACCAGAACTTGCCTAAAGTTGATACAGAGGTCAGTGGATGCCAATATCTCCGAGAGTCTCATAACGGTTATAAAATATGCATTTTCTTTGCTATTTGTAGGGCTATCTGGATGGAAAGGAATTGTTTTCAAACATTGGAGAAATCCTATGTGAGTGGAGGTTGAAGAATTGATTATTGTTCTCATACTTGCTTATATCAATGCAGTATTTTAAATGTTCCAGGAAGGCATTTGTCTTTTCACATTGGATTACTTTTTAAGTGCTTAATTTAGAGGAGTCAAAGCAAGCAAATCTCTGTTGATTTCTTATGGGTATTAATTTGTGCAAGGATGGCAGAAATATAACTCCAGTGGGCTCGCTTGGAAATTTCATCTGGAGTTGCTGCCATTTCACTGTAATTTCTTCCTGAGCACAATCATGTCGCGCATCATCCTGAGGAAAGAAGAAGCAAGGGGCATAAATCCCGGGGCAGCTGTGGGATGGCCGGAATACTGCCTGGCAAAGGATGGAGTCTCTCTAGAACAAGCTGCACTTTACATTGCAGGGCATTTATCAGCTCTCACTACAAGCAGTAGGAATACTTTCATGGACATTAAGATGATCTGGGTCAGAACTCAGTCTTTAATTTCTCAGATTTAAACATATTATTTATGTGACATCTTAGCAGCTTAAACTGATAACTTAAGCTGATATTCATATTTCTTCAGGTGTGCTTTCATAGTCTATGCTATGAAAACAGTCTATGCTATTGATCTACTTGGAAGGTATTGGGAGCCTGCTGTGATTGTGCTGTACACACAAAGCTTGTGTCATGAGCCCTAAGCCATTACTACATTGGTTTGTATAACAGTTATTCTGAATAACTTGCTTTTGAGATACTCATTCTTTGCCTTAGCTAATCCTGACTGCCTAAAACACAAATGTCAGACTTTCAGAGAAATAATGTCTAAAATATTTAGCAGAAAAATGTGTTTGTACACTATTACACAGGTCTTGCTCACTTCCCTGAGCTCATACTGTGGTATTAGTGGTTTTCCTCAGCCATATTTACATATTATGAATTTTTTCTCAATAAGTGAATGTTACCAATTCATTTACATACTTTATAGCTAAATTAAAAGGACTTTGTAAATACTTGCAAATCCCCCTGGTTTGTTCTGAGGGGAGGAGATCAGTGGCATATTATGAAAGCGAGAAATAGATTGATGGGCATCGAATGATTCCCTCCACCTACTCCCCAGTGTTTTATCATCTCTCCAAGCTATACGTGAGATAAAGCCTGATGGAATTTGATGACAGGCTGAGGAAAATGTGATGTTGGAAGAAGTCAGGAAGTGAAAAGATCAGACTGCTTGGGACTGAGTGCTGCTGATAGCTGTATTGCTGTTGGGAGTCTTTAGACCGGGTTTTCACAGGTGCCTTTTGGTTTGGGGAGTATAAGGCTTGTACAAAATATTTAGACTTGAGATCTCTGAGACGCTGAATGAGTTTTAGATGTGTCATTCATTTTTCAAGGAGTAAGTATAAATCTTCTGAACTGCTTGGTAGATCTTTGTTTAGATGTCTAGTTCATATCTGTTCTTTGCTGTATTATAAACTGGATGCTTAATGTACCCAGATGGCACCATATGCTAGAACACAGGCAAAATGTCCTTGAGGTGGTAAAGAAGAATCCCTGATTGATTAGGGGCAGGTTGTAAATTGAATCTTAGAGACAGGCAAGGTTTCTAGTAATAATTAAAAAACAAACAAACAAACAAAAAACCCCTCTTTTTCTATTTGGTTAAAAAAAAAATCTTGAAATATATTTTTCTTTCTTACTTTAAGTGAGGGAGGACGTGTTGCAGACCTGAAAGGAAAATATGATGCCATCCTAAACAGCAGATATTCTGCAACATCTGTGACTGTCAAGATGGTGTGAAGAAAAGACTAAATTATTCTTGCACTCATTTTGTTAAGACAGCTCTGCTCTGAAGTTCAGAGAAAACCTAGGGGATTGATATATCCAGGACTTCATGCTCAATGTCTGGAGTTTGGATTTGCTGCTCAAGCAAAAAAATTAACTTCAGGGAAAACCTTTTTTTTAAGGAGGAAGATATGTTCCAGTTATAGTTTGTCTTGACCAATCTCATGTCCATCCACACAATAAGTCTTAGTTAAGAGTTTATTTGCTCTATGTGCTTTCCTTTTCTTTGAAAGCTTTGTCTCATTTCTTTCTCCTTCCTTCATTCAACAACAGTTACCTCTCAAAATGTCCTGTCATGGAAGTCATGCACCAATCTAATGAGAAGATGCTGTTTTCTCAATCTCTAGTCTCCTGATTTGTATACTAGCTGGAAAAGTCCTTTTAAAAAGAGAGTATCGGTCTTTTCTGATTGGATTCCTTCACATGACAGAAGAATTATTTAGGCAGGGAAGATAGATTATTCCTCAAATCCTTTTTTTTTTTTGTCAAATCTCTTCCTTGGTTCACTGAATAACTGTAATATCTTACTGTAAATCAAAACATTGCTTCCAAATATATGGATATGTGTGTGTATACAGTGGCTTATGCTGTTGTCACATAAATGGACTGCTCGTCTCTAACATTATGCACTTGAATGATAATCACAATACCAAGAATTAGCAGTTGCTTAATAGGTGAGTGAGTAGCGGTAAAATGGCTTGGAAGAGCATCTTAAATCTATAGTGGTCACTCACATAAATAGCACTTTAGCATTTCCTTTCTGTCATGCTCTGTGCAGATTTGTGGTCCCCTGTGCTCGGATGCCCTGTCCTTGAAGCACAGCTGGCGCCGCGGTGTGAAACGTCAGCCGCCCCGCCAGCAGAGTGGGTTCACAGCTCCGAGATACAACAGCTTCCGCCTTTGGCCAGGAACCCACACCAATAACTGTTGTATCAGGGTTGTGGAAGCCTCTACTTTTAAAATGAATTAATTCTGTTGACAATGCTGATATTAGCTAATTTATTTCACCAGGCAAAGCAATGAACTGTGACTAACAAGCTTGCTCAAAATGGTCGCTTTGTTTTTCAGGGCGCTGCTTCACTGTTTTGGGTTTTTCTTTTTTTCTTCCTTTCCTTCTCCCTTTATTTTCTGTTTTTAAAGAAATAATAAGAGTAATTCCTGACTTTAATTCTAAATGTATTGCTTTCCCCAAGTTCACATTTTTATACAGTTAGGTCTGTACTAGAAAAGTACAAATGTAGCTGCAACAGGTATTTGGAGCCAAGAAGCACTTGTGGTTCCCATGCTGTGGATATATCCATACAGTTGGTTCCCATGATGTGGATGTATCTATACAGTTGGTTCAGTCCCTTCACCTCTTCTAAACAGCTTTTAGACCTCTGGACTTTCATCCATAACTTTCCAACAGGCATTAAAAGTGGAAGCTTCTTCATTCTATCTGGAGTGCTTGGCTTGGCTTGAACATGCAGAGCATGTCTTGGAAAAACATTTTTCATGTACCTTTGGTGCTGAATGCAGGATAATTATGATTACCTTTTATTCTTCTGTCACTGTTCAGACAAAAATGCAAAAAGAGAAATGATTACGTTATTATTGTAATGTTAAAACCTCTGTTACATGCAAGAGCTTTTACTCCAATGTTAGCTCCAGATTTTCTTTTGAGTGATTAAGAGAAAAAAATGGACTAATGATTTTGTGAATTGGCTCTTAAAATTAAAAACATAAATCCATGTAGATCAAAGCATATCCTTCACTTTAATTCAATACACTGTAACTCAAGTTATGCTTATTCTGATACAGCCTTGTGTGCTGCAACTAATCCTAAATACCTGAGCATGCTGGTCTCCGTTCTCAAGTATGAAACTCAGCTATGCCAAACCTCTTAAATCCTCTGGTTTCAAATTTTGCTGATGAATAGATCTTGAACTAGCTTTCTAAGAATTTTTCTCCCAGCAAATAACTACTTTTCTTGAGATATCTGAATGACCTTGAGTCATTTTTGTAGGAAACTTTATGTTAGGGTCATAAACTTCTGTGTAATAAAATAAGCCAGTGATTTCATAGTCTGTCAATATAGGCGTCTTAGTTCTTTGTCCCATTTTCTGAGAAAGAAAAGGCAGTTTATGAGCTTGCTCTGTAGATAACTGCAGCATTATTCCCATGAGACTGACATAATTTCAAATAGCAACAGGTATGTTGGTGACATTGGTCAGGTATCTGGAGCCCATTCTGTTGTCCTCATAACTCCTAGATGGCATGAGATATTGCTCTGATATTGATTTTTCTTTTTTTCCCCCCTCCTTTTTCCACAGCAGCAATTGAAGTGAGGAACAATTTGAAGATAGTTTCCCAACAGAATTCATTGCCTGCTTTTTTTTAGTGGGCTGTCCCTTAAGAAGCCTCCAGAGGGGGAAAGGGAGGCACTAATTAGCATCACATGGACCTAGGGTGCTCATTCTGATTAGGACTGACGTCCTGCCTTGGCAAGGGTGGTTACCAGGCTGAGAGGATGTGTCACTCCTAGCTCAGGTACCATACCTAGGAAATCAACACTGGATAGAGAATTTTCTGTCTTGAATAATAATATATTAGTTATTCATTATATTCATCACAGAGAAATGACCTTAGGTAACAGTTATTGTAATAATTTTGTGTGGAAGACAAAATACAATTTTAGCCACCCTTTTATACATCAATTTCTGTAGTGATGACTGACAGCTGAACTACGAAAATCTTGATTCCTAATAATCTGAAACAATCCTCGTTTGGGGAATTCTTCAAAAGTAAAGCAAGACTTTTCAAAACAACAATTTTCTTTTTCTTTCTTTTAAGAGGCTAATTCCATAGCAGTAATACTGAGTATTTTAATACTGTTAATATTAACTAACAGTGTTAGTGTTTTAGGGGTTTAGACATTAGATGTGTCATTTTTAGATAGATTTCATGCATGCCTATTCCAGTCTCTTTATTACAATAATTCTAATAACAATGGCTCTGATTCTGTGTTTGTTCAGACTAAGTTCCCATTTACTTAGAGATACCAGTTTGGATTATGTGTTGTAGGTGTCAGACAAATACCTGTGTACTACTTCAGACAGGGGCTACATTAACATGTCCCTGATGTGACTTAAGCTCACAAAAGGATGAAAACTCTCACTGTTAAGTTTCTAAAACCACGCTGTGAAATGAAGTTAAAGTCATTCCCTGTTGTGCCTTGATTTTCCTTTTGAATGTCTCTGCTTTTCTTAGTGCTGACAAAAGTCAAAGTCCTTTCACAACTTGAAAAGGATCCCTAAACTCTTTCAGGATTGTGAAGGTAGAGAGGTCTGTGCTGGCTGGGGTTCTCAAAACCCACAAATTTCCTTTAAGTCAGTCTCAAAGGAATAAATAGACATTGGACAAAGGCAGGTCTTTACTGAGGATACAGACTTCTTAAGAATCACGCTGTGGTCATGCCCCCCCAACACGCGTTGTGTGTTGCTTGCTACAACTGCTCTGAGAGCCTCCAAAGGGGACTGACTGTCATTTGGTCATTCCCTGAGATCTACTGCTTTAAACCTAAACAGTGACACTAAACCTGAACTGTTGCCTGTAACTCTACAGGCTCAGTGTCATCTTAAAACTATGCCGCTTGTTTTTGAAGGCATTTGTCTGACACCCTGTCCCAAAGACAAATTTATCCCTTAAGCTAATGAGCCAGAGCTCTGTGACAGGTTTTTGCTATGCAAACTGGAAAGCTGACAGATTAAGTCTAGTGAATGTGATGATTTGTGCTGCGGATGCACTGTAGCTACAACTCTTGCATGATGGAAGGAGTGAATTTCTCATTTGCTGGTAACTTTGCATAGAGGAAAAACTGTTCTTATGTGAATGTTGTCACGATTTGCTTGAAGGTCTAGATGGAGGGCACACTGAGTGTGTGGCCCAGGTACATAGCAGGGCAGCTCTTCTTGAAGACAGAATAGCAGAATAGGTTAGTGACTCCTAATTTAACAGGTTGTCCTTTGTGCATCCTTTAATATTTCCACTTACACTGTCATTTCACACAAAGCTGAGGAACCAATCAGTAGACATGAATAAAGGTAAGAACATTTAATACAACCTACATAACTGGAGCTCCTGCGCTGCTGTCAGGGTTCAGGAACAAGATTTTGTCTGAAATCAAACAGATTGATATCAGTTTGCAGTGACTGCATAGCACGGATTGCATTAAGAGCTCAATGTTGCATCCATCCTGAAAAGTTATTTAAGGGATACTAAAATATACAGATATTACAGTACAATAGAAAATAATGCAATCAAGATATCTCACAGTGATTGATTCAAACTTATCCTCACACTCAAGCTAGCAATTTTCTTTTTATTTGCATGTTTCTTCCCATTGTCTTTATGGAAAACATACTGTGAGCTTACAATTGAACAAATAAAACTCACTTTGACAACCTCTGAGTCAAACGCAAGGCATGCTTATTATATTTCACATAAAAAAAAATCACTCTCTTAATATATTTTTTCCTCAGGAATACCAAAATGATAACCGTGACTCAACTTTAAAAGCAGAAGTGGAGAGAATGGAGCAGTGGGGAAACTAATGAGAGCGAAATCTTTTTTTTTTTTTCATGTCATTAGAAAGTAATACTGTGGGTATTCCACTTGCCCCACTGTGAAAGAACCCATCTGTCAGAAAGAACTTGAGTATTCAACCATTACAGTGATGAAAGGACATCTTTGCTTTATGATCTGTAGCATTTTTTTAGTTTTAAGAAATGGCATTGATTTCTACCAACATAATTGTATCTTAGTTGCCTTAAATTGCCTATGATGGATAGACATTGACTCTTAAAACTATTTTGCGTAGTTCATGACAGCTTTTAATTTGAATTTGGAAAAGATCGGAGACCAGGTGCTAATAGCTTAGAAGTTCTCTAGAAGCCCAATAGGCTCCAGCTGTTACATGGAAATACAAGCAACTTGCCAGTGGGCCTAACTGTTTTACAAACAGCAGAATGGTATCTGATCACATACCATTTACTTGGCCTCTTCAGCAAACCCAGGGAAACCCTTTGCAGCCTTGCACAAGCAGCTTTTGTTTATGCAGAATTCCCTTTTAAGCCACTGGAACTAATAATTAGAATGCAGTCTAATTGCCTCTTATATTGAAGTTTTTCCATGGACCAAGTATTTCTAGAAGCAGGTCAGATTAAGAAATGATTTTAACTCCTAATTATCTTAGAGATTGTGTTAAAATAGCAGAAATTGTGACTGTGAGCACAGTAGTCATGATATGGTACTTCATGCCTGGCATGCTTATATTTGCATGCGCTCCTGGGAATGATGAAATCCAAAATTAGAGCCTGCACAGACAAAACATATGGCCTGTGTTTTGGCTACAGAGAACTAGATGAAAGGAGTTTGAAGTGATTTGGGTCATGTATTTAAAAGGGGGATGTTGGGGGAAAAATAGTTCTTCCCCTTCTGTTTGAGTTAAGATGAACATAATCATATTGGCATCCACCGTGGAAAGAAGATTTGCATGTCTAAATATTACATGACTAATGAGACCCTTGCAAATCTATCATTATGACTGAAGACTTGGCCAGAGAGAGATTTAATTAGGGGTCACAGAAGAAGTTATGGCCGGACCTCTGATCTATTGATTGACAATGATGTGTCAGAAAATTATTATTTTGTGATGACGTAGATTAAAGTTAACATACTGAGCAGTGTTTGTGATGCATATTTATCCTTAAAATAAGAGTAGGAACAAAAATAGCAGGCCCTACCTGCTCACAGAGGCTTGATATGTACAAAAACTAAAATGAATAGTTATAAAGACAGGTGTCTGGCAGAGGTCTAGAAGTAGGCCGGTCAGGAAAAAGAGGCAAATCCATTTTGTATAGGTGCAAATTTGGTAGCAAGACTGTGCACGCCGGTATCTCTGGTATGCCGGACTCCTCCAGGTTTGTATCAGTGCTCCTCTACCCGGCTCCCCGCAGCCCAGCGCAGGCCATGCTGAGCCATGAGGCACGTCCTGGTCACGAAGCCTTTGAAAAGGAGAGTTCATCTCCGAGCTCTGTAGGGCTATTCAGCCCATGCCTTTGAGTAACATCCCTTAAAGTTATATCTGAGTGCATGAACTTCAGAACAGAACTTGGTCTAGATGAGTCCTGTGTCACTCCTTGCATGTGTCTCCAGTTTCCTTGTGTCACTCCAGAGTGCTACAGTAAGGTATAAATGCTTATTGAGTTACTATGTAAATAACTTATACAGAAAGTGTGGTGTATCCTGGGACACTCTTGAATGTTTTGTTTAAAATATGGTCAAGGAATTCTTTTTTTTTCTTGAGAATTAATTCAAAATATCGTGGGATAGATGAGTGGACAGTGAGGTGCATTAGGAATTGGCTAGATGGCAGGGCTCAGAGGGTGGTGATCAGTGGCGCGGAGTCGAGCCGGAGGCCTGTGGTTAGCGGTGTCCCCCAGGGGTCAGTCCTCGGCCCAGTCCTGTTCAATTTATTCATCAGAGTGCTCCCTCAGCAAGTTTGCTGATGATACCAAACTGGGAGGAGCAGCTGATAGCCCAGAGGGCTGTGCTGCCATCCAGAGGGACCTGGACAGACTGGATAACTGGGCAGTGAGAAATCTTATGAAATTCAACAGAGACAAGTGTCAGGTCCTGCACTTAGGGAAGAATAAGCCCAGACACAAGTACAGACTGGACCAACCTTCTGGAGAGCAGCGCCGCAGAGAGGGACCTGGGCGTCATGGTGGATGACAAGTTGACCATGAGGCAGCAGGGTGCCCTCGTGGCCAAGAAGGC
>JAYECN010506794.1:0-14135 GCA_035222435.1 Microcambeva ribeirae
ACTTCCTTTTTTTTTTTTTTTTAGCTTAACAGATCTATAGACTTTTAAACTTTCTTGTTTTTTTTTTCTTTTCTTTTTCCTTAGGGGTGATGCCCTTTAGCACCACTCAACAGTAATGTCTTCTTACACCTCCCACACCTGTTCTTAAGCCGCCATCCCGGGCACTCATCCACCAACAATGGGAAAAGCCTGCAAAGACAGGATACCTCCGGAACACAAAGTTTTGAACTGCCTGAAAGATGTGGAGAAACAGAGCAAATGGGGTATATGTGGTGGAAAGCAACGCTAAGGGGAAGGGATGGGAGGAGCGTCTTGTCCCGCTTTGGGGCAGCATCTCCCAGCAGGATGGGACCCAGGCATCCGGGTTTTCCTGCCAATTGAATCCACCAGATCCACTTGGGGCTGCCCTAAGTTTTATGATAGGGCCTCTTCCACAAGGTGAAGAGCCCAGGTCTCCAAATATACCCGGATACCAAACTGGGAGGAGGAGCTGACGGCCCAGAGGGCTGCGCTGCCATCCAGAGGGACCTGGACAGACTGGACAACTGGGCAATGAGAAATGTTATGAAATTCACCTACAGCAGGTGGCTCAGGACTGTGTCCAAGCGGGTTGGGAAGGTCTCCAGACAAGGAGCCTCCACAACCTCCCTGGGCAGCCTCTTCCAGGGCTCTGTCACCCTCACGGTCAAGAAATTTTTCCTAAAGTCCTGAGCCACATGCTGTAGGTGACCCTGCGTGTGCTGGGGGGTTGGACTAGATGATCTCTAGAGGTCCCTTCCAGCCTTAAGCATTCTGTGATTCTATGATCTTGGGTTCTCCCACCTTCGGAGGCAACGCTTGGGGAGCAATTCCCCCATTCCCAGCCCTACCGAGATGAGGAGTGGTTAATCCTGAGAATAAAACAGGGTCCTGAGCAAAGGACTGTGAGCAGAGGGAGCCCCCAGGCCAGCTGAAGGGCTCCCGAGGGGCATCAGCAAGGGGCGGGAGGAAGGTCTGACCTGCAACTGTCTTTGCAGAAATGGTGCCCAGCAAGACCCAAGGAAAACACTTCTGGCTGCGGTGTGCCGTCATCTGCACATGCACCCTGCTGATCCTGCTCAGCATCACGCTGGCGACAACCCTGCCAGGTGAGTCCTACCCGGAAAGAACCGGAAAAGCGTCTCCTTTTGGGAGAGCATCCTGGGATTTTCCCAGCACCAGCAAACTGGAAAGGAGAAAGGTCCTGTCCCACTGAGCCCCCTTCAAAACGACGTCAGCTCCGTCTCCTTGTTTGATTCCCTTTTTCAAGGAAAGGTTGTCCCCAGTCTCCTCAGCTTGGAAAAAAACTCTCCTTTTCCTGCTCGTCCCCTTTTTGGGGCTGCCGGGCGTCTCAGGGAACTCTCTGTTTTGCAGTAATTGCAAGGAAATCTGCCCCGGCCTTCTCCCGTGTATGTCCCGATACCTGGCTGGGTTTCCAGGGGAAATGTTATTACTTCTCCAGCAACGAGAGCGACTGGGACTCCAGCAGGGCCAGCTGCGAGTCCGTGGGCGCCTCGCTGGCTTCCATCAACAGCCTGGACGAACTGGTGAGAGCCGGGCTTGACCCCCCACTCCGACACGGGGGGAAATGAGGGGGCTGGGTCGGGCAGCTGCGTCCAAAGGCCGTTTGGGGCCAAATCGGCACCCCCTCGATCACGGCCAGGAGCATCCGTGGAAAGAAAAGCACCAGGACAAGGTGGATGCAGAGGGGGTTTTCTCCCAAACAGCGGCACTGAGCTCCCCAAATGACGACCTACTGCTTTCCCGAGAATGGTCCTCGGTGGCTTCTCTGCCGCTGTAGAACTCTGCAGCAAGGGGCTGCCCAGCCTGGTGCCACGTGGAGGGGAAGCGCTGCTGAGACGACGGCTTGGAAGGGGGGCCCTGAAAGCCACCCCCGCTAAAATGCAGCATTTCTTTGCTTTCAAGATGTTCATAAAGCGCTACAAGGGACCAGCTAACCACTGGTTTGGGCTGAGGAAGGCAGACGACAAGAGCTGGAGGTGGACTAACGGCACGGCTTTCGACAACGGGTTGGTCCCTCGCTCCATCTGCCCGGGTTAGGCGATTGCGCCCTGGGATGAGGGAGGGGGAAGCCCCATGCTGATCTTAGCCAGGACGGGGACCTCTTCTCGCCCTCAAGCTCAACAAGCCCCTGGCTTTGCCGGGGATGGTTGGGGTGCACCAGGAAGAGCAGCCAGGATGCTGCAGCCCGACCCCTTCTGAGATGTCCTCAGCTCAACTCAGCCCCTTCAGCCCCTCCCCAGAGAGGAAATCCCGGCTTTGGGGGATCACTGAGCCCCGTTTTCCTCCTGAGCACGTCTGCCTTGCAGGTTCGAGGTGAGAGGAGGAGGACCCTGCGCCTACCTCAACGAGGAGAAGATCAGCTCCTCCCTGTGCCACACACAGAAACGCTGGCTCTGCAGCAGGCTGGACAACTACGTCCTCTGGAGAAGAGAAAGGGCTCCCTGATGGCCGACGTGCACCGCGCGGCCTTTGCAAGACCAAGAGAAAATGCAGGTGCTCTTTCTAGGGCAGGGGGCAACCAGCGGGGTGCTCTGGAAGTGCCCAGACTGTGGCCAATTTTGGAGCTAGACCAGCTTGTTAGATCCCTGTCTGCCCCCTCTTCTATCCTTTCCCACCTCTGAGCCCCTGCTCCAAGCACTCTTGTTGGTGGATGAAGGAGAAACAACTGAAGATTTCCCACTGGTAAAACCCCAAATCTGTTTGCTTCTCTTTCTACCACCACCATTTCCACAGTCATGACTCAGAGAAGCTTCTACCCTCTCGCTTCACAGAAAGGACTGATCGCTTTCACGAGCAGAGTTTGCCCACACAGTTGGCTATTAACTAATAGTCAGTGTGTCTGGACTTTTAAAAACTGTATGTGTAGGGCCAGACTGGTGAAATGTTGGCTCTGGAAAGACTTTGAGTTTTGTACAAGAAGACAAAACTTTATTAATGCACAATGGAACAGAGGTGCCTCTTACTTTTCCAACTATCGGCTTTTACCTTGGAGAACGGACGCAGCAAAGTTTGCCTCGGCAGCAATGGAAAAAGGCCATTGCAGGCCCAGGGTGGGCTTTGTCCTCAGATCCTCAGGGCAAGACCAAGGGGAGCCGCGTCTCAGGCGGCGGCGCCGCATTGCTGCCCCTTCCCTGGAGTCACCGCCGTGAGCTGGAAGGGTTTCTTCTCACAAACCCACTTGAGGTCACCATCGCAGGTGTCTTTCTCCAGGTCTTCCCCTTTCATGGTCCAGCACCCGTTCTCCTTCAAGCTGCAAAAGAAGGCTGGTTTGGGCACGTTATCCCTGGATCCCTGGACATCAGAGTGTCTCCTCTCGTCTTCCATCTTCCCATTGATGGACGAAGAGCCTCATTTCTGCAGGCCACAGCTGGGCCCACTCCCTTGGGCGAATCAAGGGTGGTTTCAGGTGGGGAATCGTTTGCTCTCTGGCCTCTTTCCCGCTCCCAAGAGCCAAGAGGGCTCACGTGCCCCTTCACAGGGCTGGTCTTTGCTCCTAAACCGTTAGCAGAGGCTCTGCAAGGCGGTTGCACAGATCTGGAAATCTTGGAGAAGTGGGCTGGGAGAGAAAATCTTGGAGAAGCGGGACTTGCTTCAGCTCTGATATGGTGCAAGGCTATTTTTACGCTACCGAAAAGCACAGCTGGTGGAGGTACTCACGCTTCCATAGTGAAGGGGGGGCTGTCCATCCGCTGCTGTTCCTTGTCAGATGACCTTAACTCAATCCATATGGGGGTGTTTTCCTTAAAAAGCTTGATGATCTCCTGGAAAATAGAGGCATAATGATTGCACTACAAATCCGTGTCTTTGCAGAAGGGAATAAACCTAGGGATTTATTGCCTAGGGAATAAATCTGACTCATTTTATTCCAAGTAGAAACAAAACAAGTCTCGCCCTCACTCCGAGCGTTGCCTTATAGAGATGTGTCCAAAGCAAGACTTGGGCGTGCAACGAGCCTCGCCTAAACTCAGACACTGAGGTCTAAATGGTGTCATGAGCTCAGCAGCTCTCCGTCCTTCAAGGTCAATGGAGAGAAAAAGACGTTGGGGTGATGCACCAAGAAGGACCTTCCTGCCCAGGGGAAGCCACCCTGTCCGCTCGGCATTTACCTGTTCCTTGCCGTCGAGCAGCTGGGACCCTTCTTGCTCACAGTACCTTTTGCCGTCCAGCCACTTGCCCGTTTCTTTGGAAAGCCAATAGCACCTGCCCTTGTGCAGCAGCCAGGCGTTGGGGCAGACCGGGCAGCCGGGGCAGCCTGGAGGGGGAGCGAGAGAGGCCCAAGGGCGCACGAGGCTCCTCTTCTCCAACGGAGAGGCTGGCTGAGGTTGGAAGGGACCTCTAGAGATCTCCTAGTGCAACCCCCTGCTCCAGCAGGGACACCCAGGGCACGGGGCACAGGGTGGCAGCCGGGCGGGACTGGGAGATCTCCAGGGAAGGAGCCTCCACAGCCTCCCTGGGCAGCCTCTTCCAGGGCTCCATCACCCTCACAGCAAAGAAGTTCTTCCTCACGTGGAGATTAAACTTTCTATATTTCAACTTGCACCCATTATCCCTTGTCCTGTCACTGGCCACCACCGAGAAGAGTTTGGCCCCATCCTCCCTACATTCACCCCTAATGTTCTTGTACATGTTGATCAGATCCCTTCTCAACCTTCTCTTCTCCAGGCTAAACAGGCCCCGCTCACTTAGTCTTTCCTCATACAATAGATGCTCCAGTCCCTTCATCATCTTTGTCACCCAACACTGGCCCCTCTCTAGAAGCTCCACGTCCCTCTGGTCCTGGGGAGCCCAGAACTGCCCCCAGCACTCCAGGCGTGGCCTCCCCAGAGCCGAGCAGAGGGGCAGGATCCCCTCCCTCGACCTGCTGGCCACACTCCTCCTGACGGAGGCCAAGATCCCGCTGGCCGCCTTGGCCACGAGGGCACATTGGGGCCTCCTGGTTAACTTGTTGTCAGCCAGGTTGCCCAAATCCCTGTCCGCGGAGCTGCTTTCCAGCAGGTCAACCCCCAATCCGTACTGGTGCGTGGGGCTGTTCCTCCCCAGGAATACCTGAGGGGCTCTGCTGGCCGGGCTTGCAGAAATACGTCATGGCGGAGGCGCGCCAGCTGGCCTCCGCGTCACTCCTTCCCTGGGCCTTGCCAGCGTGTTGGGGAGTGCTCATCACCGCCTTCCGAGGAGGCCCCGGACGAACCCGTGAGACCCAGCCCGGGTAAGAGACTGTTTTGGGGAGCAAAGCATGAAGGCCAGGCAGGGGCAGCCTGGGTTCAGTGAACGTTCGCACCACCGTCCTTTCCCCCCTCCCTCGTCTCCAGCAGAGGTGGCACCAGGTTGACTAAAGCTGCTTGCAAACACCAAGGCGCCGTGGCCTGGGCTGCAGCGGCGCATCCGCCACCACGTTCGGAAGCTACGGGGAGAGCCCAGGTGCCTTTCAGGGGGGCTCATCCCAGCCCAAGGAAGATGAGTCCCGCTCAAAGCCACTGCACCAGGGCAGGTCTCCAAACCCCAGGGCCTGCAGCGAAGCAACGTCAAGTCCTGGGTTAAAAAAGAGGGCTGGTTTCCCCCCACAAGCGATCGCGTCGGTTGAGTTTTGCATGCAACGAAGAGCCAGCTACTCACCCTGCAAGCTGAGCACGACTACAAGCGCCAGCAGGACGCAGTGCCCCAAGCACCCGACTCTCAGCAGGACCCGGTGCCACCGTGGGCACGCAGTTGGAGCTGCAAGAGCCAATAGTGCTTTTTTTAAAAAAAAAATAAACAAACATGTTTTTGCACATGAAAATTAAAAAAAAAAAAAAATCCCCAAATTCCAGCTCCTCCATCACGTCAGCAGGTCGGAGCAGAAGTTTACATCTGATTTGTTTCCTCAAAAAAAATCACCGCCCCGGTGCACTGCAGAACCTCTCCCACCCTAGAAACTCCCTCACTTGAGGCTCTGGCTCCGCGTAGGTCACCAGGTTCCAAACTGCTTCCAGCGGTGCAGCAGTTTGGAGGGAAAGGGTGATGACGAGAGAGTCACTGCAGCTCAAACCGGGGGTCAATGGGGATCTTTGCTCTTGGTTGAGCTTGAATTTGCCACTTTGGTCTAGAGTTTTACATTGAGTTGGACATAACTCAGGAAATCACCTTACGGTTCCCTAGCAGGGAACGCAGGTCCTCAAGGGCAAGTGATAGAAGCCCCTTCAGCCACTCAGGGATGGGGTTTTGCAGCTCTTTTTTTTTCCGTAAAGGAAGCCAATGTAGCTGAATTTAGGGCAGGGGAAACCCGCTCCTATAGCACTAAAAGCCAGCAGGACCCAGGTACCTGCACAGCTTGTCCCCCCCCGCATCCCCCACTCACCACAGAGGTATTTTCAACCCTCAGAGAAGCAACTTTGCTTTTTTCCCCCCAAACAGAAGCAAGGCCAAGGCAAGGGAGGGACCTGTGCGCAGCAAAAAAGCCCCAAAATTGCCCTTACCCCGCTGCCTCTCCGCAGGAGGGATGCTGCATCCAGGGAGCTTGAGGTCGGCATAAACGACGTCCCCAGACATGGCCAAGGAGCCCGATGGGCGCAACCGCCCCGGCCGCGCTCCCGCCTTAGCGCTGACCTTCTTGCGGCCGCATCCAGCTCAGGAAATGGCCTCTGCGGGGCTCGCGCTGCCCTTTTATCTGTGATTTTGCTGTTTTTTCTTCTCGTTGTTGTAGCTTCCAGCCTGCGTTTGCTAACGAAGGGTGGATGAGGTCTCCTGCTGCGCTGGCGGCAGGACGTGGTGCATCCGGGCACGCAGAAACACCCAAGGGCTGCGCTGTTGGGCTGGGCGACGCTGGGCGGAGCAGCCCGTAAAGCAAAGAACACGGTGGAAATAATAATAATAATTATTATTATTATACATACACGTTGGGGGGTCAGGCTCTGCATCACTGTGGCTGAGTGGAGGTAGCGAAGAAAGAAGAAACGAGGCAAAATACTGAGTGTCTTCAAAACATCACTTGGCCTTCGCTCTGCGGCAGCGTGAAGGTTGGAAGAGGCTGGTGGGCTGCTCTTGGCTTTTTCCTTCCCCCAGACCTCTTTTAATAAGATCTGCCCTCCAGCTTAGCCCTCAGCAAGGCGTTCTGTGGCGCACGAAGGGGCGCCCGGCTCTGGAAGAGGCCAGGGAGCATTTTCTCCTTACTTGTTTGCTGCAGCCCATTCGTGATTTACATTTCTTACGCCTTCCGTGGTGCTGGACCTGGACCTAATGCCAGCGCCCGCCCCAGACCCCAGGGGTTTTGCACAGTCCCAACCTGCATTTCCTTTGCCTCTGGCATTCCTGGAGCGACCCCAGGCACCCCCAGGCCGCTCCTTTTTCTGCCTCATCCTCCGTTGCACTTACCCAGGTTTCCCAGGATCTCCCAACCCAGGGAGATTTCACTGGCCTGGCAGAGAGTTGCTGTCGCACAGGCCAAAAAAAAAAAGCAGAAATCTTCCCCAAAATATCTTCTCTACCTGGCCAGCAGCAAGAGATGGAGCAAAACCCCCACAGGAAAAGCGCTGTTTGTGCTTTTTATTATTATTTTTTTTCTTTTTCCTGGCCTTGTTTGCCTCATGGAAAAGTTTGGTTTGGTTTCGGTCACGCAGAGCTGCCGGTGCCGCTCCCACGGCTGCTGCTGGTGCTTTTCTCCCCCACCGTGTTCTGAAGAGCGGCCGCTCTCCGACCGCTCGCCAACCACAGGGCTCCGTCCCCATCCTGCCCATTACGAAGCGACACAGCCCAGGCGGGCGGCGGGGAGAAAACCAGGGGGGCCCCTCCAGACCTGGTCTACAAGGTGCAGAGGCAGCCGTAGAGTCGAAGGCAACGAGGACGCCCGGCCCTTTGAGCGCAGCGCGGTAGAGCGAGGAGAGAAAGCGAGCTGCTAGCGAGCCCCAGCAGCGCCGGAAAGACGGGGCTTTCGGTAAAAAAAACGAACAGAAAACACAGCTGGAGAGCTTCGGTGCAAGGGGAACATCCTGGCGGCGCTGGCTGGACGGGCCCCCCGCTCGCAGCGGTGGGAAAATGGACTTTTAGGTGGAACTTGACGAAGAGGAGACGGAGATTCGGCCCGGCTGTGCAAGCTCGGAGGAGCCTGCGGGGGAAACCCCCTTGCCCTGGTGCTAGGGCAGCAGAGGAGCCGTGCGGGGGCTTGGGGACATCCTCAACCCAAGCGTAGACCCTGCGCTCCCCCGGCTGCCAGCGGAGTCCGGTGCTGCCACCCAGAACACTTGGGTTTCGTGGCCTTTCCTCCTCCTACGGAGAAAAGAGCAGTTTGGGGGAAAAAAAAAAAAAAAAAAAAGTGGGGGTTTCGAAGAAAAGGCAAAAATCTGGGTTATTCTAATCACTCTGGGTTGTCTTTGGCGGTGGCGGTGGCATTTCCTCCTGTGACATGGAGATCGAGCAGGTCTGCCAGCAGTGGTCGGAGCCGCCTGGCTGTTCACTGCGCGCGTTTCCTGTGCAGTCATGAAAGGCGCTCGCGTTTCCTGCAGAGAGCAGAAGCCACCGCGTGTGTGGGGACCCCTCGGGTCCGGCAGCTCCGTCGCTGCAGTCTGTGCTGGCCAAGACCTGCTGTGTTTGGGAAGAGATGCTGGACGAAGAGGCCAACGCCGTCCTAGACCACCAGCACGAGAAGACGGAGGCGGCTGGTCCGGGTAGGGCATGAGACATGGCCAGAGCTCGTGGTCATCCGAGTATCTTCTGAGCATTTTGAGAGGCGGCCGAGGAGGAACAAGGCAGGAGTTCATAGCTGTAAAGGCACGGAAGGATACGACCCACGAGGTGCTTGCAAGGATCCCTCCCAACGGGAGCTTCCAACGCGGAACATGTGGCCAGAGGACCCCCAAAACAGAGAGGGGTGGGTGCGGAGAAGGGACCCTGCTGTCTTGGTTTTTGCTGGTCAAGGACCTACAGCGCTGCTCTGGACAACAGTGCGGTGTCCAGGGAGCGGGTGTGACCCACGAGAAACAGCAAAAAAAAGAGAATTTCCCAGAATCTGCCCTGAACTTCCATGGACAGAAGGTTGGCGCGGGAGTGCTGGGGTCTCCAGCGTCCTGCTGACGGTGGTTGGGTCCATGCTGGGTGCCCGGGATGGGCGTCTTGGGAGTTCCCCGTGCTAAACAATAAGGGCAAATCTTTAACGCAGTGTTGATATTCTGTTTCTCACGTCGTTTGTATGGAAATTGGCCCATAAATGGCCCATTACGGCCCATAAATACAAATGCGGAAGAAAGTTTAGCTAACTTTGTTTGAATGGACACGTTACCGTGTGTGTGTGTGTGTGTGTGTGTGTGTGTGTGTGTGTGACATTGGCACCAATATCAAGTTGTCCCGGAGCGGGTGACACATCTATGATGGGAGACAAGTTAAATTTCTCCATCTAACCAGATTCCAAAGGTTTTATCGCTACATGGGGAACATCGCAGGAAAAGCACTATGCGCCGTGGGAAGAGATCTCCCAGCCAACGTCCGCGAGGACGAGAACGGCATCAAAACATCCCCGGGTTTGGGAAATACCGCGTTGCCCAAAGCAGCCCTACGGCGGAGGCCAAACTCGCAGTTTCCTCCGGTCATCCCTTTCCAGAGGGCTCGAGGCACAAGTTGTGTCCTTGGGGATCGCTGGCGTTGGACCATTGCCTAAAAGACACCGACCCTGCAACAGCACTCTCAAAAAGACGGGAAAAAAGCTCTTTTTGCCCATATTTTTTGACACTGTTGTCGCGGACTCGTCATATTGTCGAGGCTGTTTCCAGGCCTTCTTCCCGCTAAAAGCTCCCAGAAGGGAGCCCTGGTTCTTATCCCGCGACGTCCGTGGATTGCCGACGGCACGGAGCACGTCCAGGTCCCCTCCGCAGAGCCCTGGGATGGGCTGACTTCTCCGTCCTTCCCATCAGCTGTTTCTTCCTCTCTTTGGATCGGAAACCTAGGGGGGAAATGGGACGGCTCCTGCGGAAAGGGTTGGAGCCCACAGACCGTCTTTCTCTTGGCATCCGACACGGTGCTCCAGACGCATGAACAGACGCTGACAGGCGAGGGGAGGGGGGTCTTTCCCTGCCACCGTCAGCTCTCCGTGGGTCACCACAAGATTTTGCTCACGGCAGCCCCAAAAGCAAGAAGCCCCCATGGTGCAGTTTGGAAGCCGCGGTGGTGGGGGAGGAGATATCAAACACTGTGTTAGCCGTGCGCCCGACTCCGGCAGTACCGGGTTCACGAACGGTCTGCCAACAGCAGGTCAGACCACCCACCAAAGGAGCGGTCGAGTCCGCAAGCAGCACGGTGTATTCACACGCAACATGTACAGGGCCCGTTTCGGGTGTCAGGACAGGAAATTCTCCGCTGCAGCGTGGGGTTTTTAGCCAGCTCTGATGTGCGAGCTGCAACCACCGCTCGCCCCCAAGACGGGAGAGGGTCTCCGTCGCGGGTCTCCTCAGGCGGCGCCCGAACCCGAGGGCAGGAAAGGGGATCAGCCCGTCGACTCACCCAGGAGTTACGGCGGAATTTCCCTCCTCGCTTCCGAGTGTCCTCAGGCAGCATCCCAGCTGGGGGGGAGGAAAAGGGGATCAGCCCGTCGACTAATCCAGAATTCAGGATGGAGTCTTCCTTCCTCATCCCTTTCCTCCTTAGTTCACCTTTTATCCTTTTCTTTACATTCAGGTGGAGCTGGAGTGACCATGGTCATACTTAACATTGTTACGGATTGGTGCAAAAGCCTCTCGCTTCCATTTAAAGGTGCCGTCAACGGAAAATCCAGAGCGCGCGCTCAGCGAGGGGCGGTCGCACCTCGGAGGCGGTGACTTTTGGGATGGAGGTGTGTTTGACATTATAATGAGCTTATAATGAGCAAAGCTCATCCCAAAGGAGGGATTTGCCCCCTCGCTGGCTCAGCCCGGGACGCGTTATCGCGTCTCTCCCATTGCACAGCTACCGCGCGGCTGACCGGCGCCCGGCGCGGGGAGCGCAGCGGAGTTTGGCCGCGGCGCCTTCGCTCCGCTCCGGCCGCCGTTACTCCCCTCTGCAGCTGCGGGAAGGGCGGGTTGTGCTGAACGTGGGAACTCAACACAGGGAATTGTGCTGATCCGCGGAGGAGCGGAGCCGGGGCCTCCCAGGCACCCTGGGAGCAGCCGCCGCGCATCACCCCAAGCAAGCGCCCGCAATGCCAAAACTGCTGTCGCGCTCCGGTTTTCTCTACGTTTCCCCTTTTCAAGCAATTCTGCCACACTCCAAAAGCACAGAAAGCCCCAAAAAAGCCAAAAATGCAGGTCGTTCTCCTTCCCCCCCAGCTCCCCTCTTTGCCAGTATCGGTTCTGAGGTAGCTTCAGTTGCCGATGGCTCGAAGGGGAGAAGGGCCCAGGCGTCCGGGTGCTGGCCGCTTGTTGTGGCAGGAAAAAGTGAAATTTTTTTTCCTCCTTTTCCCTCCCTCCCTCCCTCCCTCCCTACTTCCTTCCTTCCTTCCTTCCGTCCTTCCTTCCTTCCTTCCTGGATCTGATCTTTTTCTCCCCATTTTCCCACTTTTCTCCCCTGCTCTTTCCCAACTCTTTCTCACCATCTCCCCTTCCCCCTCCTCCTTTTCCCTCCCTTTTTCCCCATTTCCCTCCTTTTCCGCCCTTTTCTCTCCTACAATACAACCCGGTCCTTGCTGGGGGGAAAACAAATCCCTCTTTTTGGTGGTTTCCCTGCAGCATCGCACATCCGCCCATAGCCCACGCGGGATGGGGGTGATGCCGGGGGATGAAACCGGCGCCGCACGAGGACCAAAGGCCATTTCTGCCTTTTTTCCCCGCCCCTCATGGGCTCAACAGCTGTAATTTCGTGCCCATTGCAACGTCCTAATCTTTCTTGTCTTTTCTGAAGCCTTTTGCCTGCAGTGTGACCGGCCGACGCGTGGGAAAAGCTCCAGGCGAAAGCGGAATCGCTCACGGGACCCGCGCGGAGTCGCGGCGGGTTTTACCCCCTTCTCCCCGCGCGCTGGGAAGGAGAGCGCGCGGAAGCTGCCGAGCCCAGACCGAGGGCAGAGGAGCCGCCCCGCGCTGCGCCGCTGGGAAGGGACATTTCCAGGGGGTTCTTCCCTATTTTATCCCTCCCTCCCTCTTCCTTCCTCTCATGGGGCCGCTTGCAGCAATCAGGGAGCGTTTGGGGCAAAAAGGGCCCCGACCCCCCAGCGTTCTTATCCCAGCACTCGGGAAACTCCGGTTGAGTTTTGCTGTGGCCTCGGGGCCGCGTTTTCCGCCTTTTCTTTCTTAATTGAGGAGAAGATGAAGCTGCTGCCGCCGGCTCCTCCCCAAGCGACGCCGCGGGGACCGGCGGTGGCCCCGGCGGTGGCCCCTCTGCGACCTTGTTCTCCACCCGCCCCCTCCTACCCAGAACCACCAACTTCCTCGGGAGTTTCTGCTCGAAGTGTTTTTTGCCCCCCGGACCGACAGTCCCGGTGCCAAAGCCGAGGGAGCCGCCCAAGACACCCCGCGCACGGGGAGCGGCCGCTTGGGGCTCCACTGCGGCCGATGGGCCCCGCGGGGGACGGGGCGACGAGGGGCCGCGGGGGCGCCGCCGGCTCCCGGGCCGCGGGAAGAGGCCGCAGCGCCACAGGTAATCGCGGCGCTCGGCGCGAAGAGGCTTCGGGAAGCCCTCCCGGACCGGCGGCTTTTTAAGCGGTTCCGCTAACTGGAGGGCAAAACGCGGCTGGGATGAGGGCAGGGAGGGCGGGAAGAACGTCCAGTCCGGGCGGGGTCTCCGACTTCCTGCCAGGAGGAAACGCGGGGGCTCTCGGCAGGCAGCGGCCTCCGTTACTGCCCTAAAGGGCCTCGGTTTGGGGGCTCTTTGCAGCCTCCCTGCGCGACCCGTCTGCCCCGGGCTCTGCCTGCGAGAGCCCCAAGCGGGGGCGTTTGGGGGCTTTTCAAGCAAAACGTTCGGGGTTGGGGGGGCCCTTTTCCCGCAACATTGGGTGCTTGAGCAGCCCCCGAACACTCTGGTTTGGGCCTCCCCTCGCCGGGCCGGGGGCAGCCGCGTTCGGCAGCCTCGAGGCCGGCGCGCGGAGGCCGTCGCTCGCGGCCTCCCCGGCGGGAGCCCTCTCTGCGCTCGGGGATTGCGGCACCGCGAGCCGGGGTCGCTGCGCTTTGCAATGGGATAAGTCGCTGCTGGATGAGAAACTGCTGCTGCAATGAAGCCCCTGGGCAGCTGGTGACCCCCCCACAGCAAAGGTGTCACTGACCCCGCAGCGATGGGGCTCCCGAAGGGTTTGCGCTGGGGGACCCGTGGGGCCGGAGCTGGCACGGGGACGGCGCCGGCTCCTTCTCCGGTGCAGCATAAAGGTCGCCTGTCCCTCCGGCCACGCTGCGCTGACGTCTGTCCTGCTGGTGGGGGGTGTCTCCTGCCACCCCCCCGCCGGGGCTGCCCTGTCACCTCCCCGTCCCCCGCCGCACTCGCTAATGAGGGGCTTAGCAGGGATTAGCGGTGGCCCTTGGCTCTGCACGGCGGGCAGGGGGCCGCGGGGCTGGGGGCTGGCTGGGGACGGTGGCGTTGGCGGGGGGGTGACGTGGGCCCTGCCGGCATATGGGCGACGTGGCGGGCGGGAGCGCGCGGGGGTCCAGGGACACCGGGGGCGCCAACAGCGCGGGGGGAGCGGAGACACCGGCGGCCCGGGGACACCCAGGGGCACCAGGGCCACCAGCAGCCCAGGAAACCGGGGGGTCCGGGGACGTCCAGGGCAGCAGCAGCCCCGGGGAGCAGGGACATGGCAGGCTGGATGACACCCTGGGGGACCAGGGACACCCGAACGCCTGGGACACCTAAGGCACAGCCAGCCCGGGGACACCCGGGGACACCCGGGGCCCTGCCAACTAGGGACACCCAAGGACATCCGGGGTACCCAGGACATGGGCAGACCAGGGACACTGGGGGACACCAGGGACATCCAGGGGGGCTGGGAGCACCCAGGACGACGGGGGGCACCCGGGGGGATCGGGGACATGTGGGGACTTGAACAAGGACAACGGCGGGGACACCCAGGGAGCCGGGAGACACCCAGGGCGGCCTGGGCGGAGCGGGGCGGAAGGACGAGGGCCAGCCAGGACACGGTCTGGGGACACGCGGGACATCGGACACTTTAATCCCGCCCG
>JAYECN010506802.1:0-14133 GCA_035222435.1 Microcambeva ribeirae
CCTCACAGATAGAAAGCTGTAGGGAGATGGATTAAAAAGAAGAGAAAAAAAAAAAGGGAGAGAGAGAGAGAGAACCTGAAGGACTGAGCAGAACTTGGAAGCAATTCCAGCACACACACACATACAGCCTCCCTTCTCCCAACAAATCTGCAGTCTGCAAATGATGATGCTTGGCCAGGGTTAAAAACCCAACAAAAAGTAGCTGCACTGTGCCTGTCACCTGCTGTCATGGAGTAGTGGGGGATTCATATCCATCTTTAAAGAGCTCCTGTCACAATCATGGCCATCAGCACTTCTGCATTCATTGCAATAGCTGTTCCTGATGGATCAAGTAGGAAGAAGGCTAACATATGTAAATAAAATAAAATAAAATAAAACCCCCAATAATCAGCAATGGAAAGAGAAAACTATAAGCTGTTCTATGGAAGCCTGGGGTCAGATTCTAGCAGTGCAGCATGAAAATAGCTGCGAGTCCGGACCCAAGGAAATGGCCTTCAAAGGAGGGTCAGGCTTGGTTATAAAAAGAAGGAATTTTCTCCACATAGGATCACTTCCAGCTCCTTTGCTATGGTGCCATGTGGATCTACACATCTAGTAGGTAACTAATATTTGCTCCTAAGTGGAAGTGGGAAAAAGTAGGTGGAGAGGCTGGGAAGAAGATGGCTTTTCAATACGGATCTCGATCCAAAGTATTGGCTGGGTATTAGTTTCTGAGAGCTGGAAAGACAAACACTGCAGATGCTTTGAAATACGTGGAAAGACATTAGATGGATGGTCGGAGATCCACACTCTTTCATAGTGTCAGAAGCAATAAAACTGCAGGGTGGCGATAGCTCTTCTAGGCTTGGTCTCCACTGTCAAACTGTCTGTAGTGGAAAAGACTCTTGGAGTCCAAGTTCCCAGAGTACTTGATAGTTTCAGCAAGCAGCTTCGCCACCTGTGAATATAAAGTAGATGAAGACTGAGCACCGCAAAGGCTTCTGCAGAAGGCTGAGTAATAAAGCAGGGTCCACACTTCAACACTCTCCCCCTGCAGCTGCCCCGTGAAGCTCCAGCCCTCAAATCCATCTAAGTCAAGACAATTTCGAAGCGACTGTGCACGGAGGTTGAGCCCAGTCCCAGAGCCTGCTGCTCAGCGAGGTATGTGAAGGTGCTGGATTTCTTGGGCAAGACAGCTACGTACCAGGGGAGATGTTCCTCCCTACAGCCCAAGCCTTTAAAGAAAATACGGTTGCACACATGCAAAACATTTGAGTTCTGCAACCAAAACAGCTCAGTTAAACATATCAAGCAGGTGTGGCAACACATTTTGGATGGGGACCGCTTTTCTGGTTGTCAGTGTGTATTTTGCTAGTCAGCAGAGGATGGGTTTTCAATTTCTCATTCCTAGTAATCATGCTTGGCATTATCCTGTCTGTGAACTTAGAGCTTGGCACTCTCTGCTCTCCATTCACTCAAATCACAGCAGAAGATTTTGCACAGCTAGACATCAGTTCAAGCCATTGGGTTCCAAGTCGGCACTCACTAAAATCAACAGGAATTTGGCTGCTCTGTTTAATGAGAGCCAGATGAGGCCCTTCTGTGACAGTTGAAGCCACTTGTAAAGGAAGTTGAGGCACTGCTGGCAGCAGGAGTCCCACTTTGCATTACTAAAAGTCCCTTTCCCTATCAACAAGTGAACAGGGGTTGTCAGAAATGACAAAACACAAAATGTTTGGCAGCTGGGGACTACAACAGGACCAAAATCCACAGGCAGCATTTCCACCTGGATAGTATTCTGGAACTGGATTGCCCTAGGCATCATCCAAGAAAGTACAGCTCCCAGCTGCTCTAAACTTTAAGGACCTGTACTGGCAAATCTTCCAAAAAAAATGTTCCCACTCAATTTAAACATTTTACAGGAATCCTGTGCAGGGATTTTGCTCTGAACTAGAACTGGAACAGAAGTAACCTTGGGCTGCAATACAAGACTCCACATTTCTATTTTTCTGTTTTGCTTTGAGCAACGTTATTTTGCACAGTACCGCAAAAAAAAAACAAACAAAACTATTTAAATAATTGTATTGCCATGATTTTTGGCTACATTCTTATTTCTCAAGGATAACAAGGGTCCCCATACACCGAAACCTAAGACCACAGATTCCTGGAAAGCTCCGAAAGCTCCTGTGTGACTAGGAGAAAGAATGACCTGGAAGGTACCTGGAAATTAGTGAGCAGAGCAATCCCACTGTCGACAGCCAGCCGCCGGATCACATAATTATCATGGACAAACTCAGAGCTGCTGCTGGGCAGGTTAATCACCAGATCTATTTTCCTATCCCTCACCAGCCTGGAAGGGACAACGCACAAGACAGTTTCATTGTGCATCTTGCTTAACAAAACTCTACAGCAAATAGCACAGACATGCAACTTGACAACACTGAAGGTTTTCCTTTGAGCTTAGCCATTATAATAAAGTCTTGCATCCCAGGAAAGAAGGGCTGAATGGTTAAGACACCAAGCTGTTATGATAGCTTTGTTTCTGTCCCATTTTGAAATACAACGCAAAGCTCAACCATCATACAACTCGGCACAACTTCATTTAGCACATGACTTAGTGTCATTAAAGGCTAAATATTCACATATCATGTGCTTTTGCTTAAAAAAAAACATAGCATGGAGAAATATATCCATGCTGTATTAATCAGGACTGTTAACAAGATGTTCATTAATTCATCCAGTCTTCCTGCTGTGGCAATTGCAAGCAGAATTGAGTAAAAAGAAACTGTGACAGATTCCTGAAGTCCAACGACAGTCACTGTCCCTGGTGTCAACAGGAGCTGCAATCTGCACCCTGCCTGTGCACCTTACCTTTCTGATGCAGAGCTGAACACTGCCCTTACCTCCTGAGAGAGGGGAGACTGGGCCCCTGGCTGTCCTGCGATGGCCACGCCACTGGAGCTGCTGGGATGCTGTTGGCATTGAGCCAGTCAGAAGTTTCTTCTGTGGCAAAAAGCTGTTAAGGGAAAACAAGGTTTTAAGGTTACTGCGTGCTTTGTAATACAGAAACTTTGTTTAACCCATGCGGGTCAGACAAACTGTTCAGTCTGGTTGTCAGAGCCGACTCTGGAAGGCATTTTTCACTGCATGAGTGTCTTTCCATAGAGGGAGACATACAGAATGACATGACTTTCCCCTTTTCTGTCATCTGCTGACAGACAATACTCAATGAATAATAGTAACACATCCAGAAGCACTTATGAAACTAAATCCCTGACTTTCAACAAGACTTAGGCTCAGTCACTTAGACTGAATTGCATATATATATATATATATATATATATATGTATATATTTTAATTTGCCTGGCACCCTAAATCTTGAAAGGTAGAACTGCAAATCCAGCAGTTGCACTAATGCCACTAAGCTACCCACAAACAGCACTTAAACACTTAACAATAAAAAGTGCTCCTCATTCTTTTATAATCACAGTGTTTACTTTCAGCAAGGATATGGATGTAAAACAATGCAGAAAAGAGTAATAAGAGGAACACAAACCAGTGCAAATTCATGTGGCCACACCTTGCAAGTATCATTAAAGATGAAATACTGTAAAGACCTTCCCTACATGAAGGGCTTCCCCTCCCTCCCCTTCTCTCATACACAACAGCCTGATGGGCAGCTTTGTTTCTTGGAGAACTTGGAGGGATTTATCATGTGACACCCTGGCTGCAGGCTGATAGCAGAGCCAGGGCTGTTCTTGCCCTCGTGACTTAATCCTGTTTGCTCAAGTAAATAATTATGAAGACTTTTGGTTGTGTGATACCCGCTGGCTTTACGGATCAGTCAGTTAAAAATCCCTGCTCTACTTCAAAAATTTCTTTTTTTTCTCTGCCCCTAAATTGGTTCTGAATTTCCTTCCCCTTACTGGCTGATGACTTGGCTCTAGCTTTAGATGGCTCTAGCTTTACATATTCAAACCACCTACCTTCAAACCTTGCTCGTGAAGCAGCTCTGCCACACTGAGGAACTTTGGGCGGAAGGAATTCTGAAAAAGAAGTTAGTTAGATTAAGCATTAAAGCTAGGATGTAGAAACGGTGTTTCACTGGGCAACACAGCTCTGCAGAGCGTGCAAAGAGGCAAAGGCACCTGCTGTGCTTGGTCTGCCTGTCCACACCCATGTGCGTGTGGAACAGCGTGCCAAGAAAATTGTCTGGATCCTGAAGTCCAAAGCCACTGGTGGCTGAGACATGCCTTGTTACAATGCCAGGCCATGTGCTCCATATTAAGTTTTGCTGCAATTACAAAACAGCCCTGTATATTAAATATCAGGACAATCATCATCTCAAATTCACCAACTGGCAACACCCACTTAATTAAGTGGCATTCTTTATTAAATATTTTCATGATCACTACCCAAACATTTGGCCTTCCGTTCTGGCAAAATGGTAAATACAAACAGGCTTTGGACTGCCTGTGGATGCTCTGTTTGCAAATTGACACAATGAAGAGCTTGTTTATGCACGAGTTCATTTCTCACTCCCATGGGCAACAGAAATGGAAAGTACAAAATGACTTGTGAGACCAGGATGCCCCATTCCCACGAGGAAAGAACACTCAGGTGTTCTCAGGACGCATCCAAGAGGCTCTCTGCTAACACACACCCAGATCAAACAGTTGTTTAGAAGAGATAAAGATGAGACAACCTCTTGCAGAGAGTCTGCTCCTGCACCAGCCATTTTAGAGCAAAATGCGAGCAGAGAGTTGATGCTGGCATGTATTTTCTTCTGGATGCTGAAGATGTAACAACTCAAAGATCAAACGCAATGTACACCCTTCTCATTTCAGAGCCAACCTGAATCTCACTTTTAACCCAAGCCTAGTCTGTTCTTTTTCAGATAGAACTACTGCAACCTCCCTGCTGGTACTACTGATGGTCTTAACCTGCTGGGGCGAGACAAGAGTATTCTGAAGGATGAAGTATTTTTTTTATGAAGAAAAGGAGTCAACAGGGTTTTCTGAGCACTGCAGACGCTGAGAACCACCTCATTTTAAAGCCATTCTGTTATGTACACTAACTGGAAAATATAAATATACAATGTGACAGGGTTGGCAGCTTCCCAGTCAGAGAGAACCGTTCTGCCTTCTGGTCAGAAGGGTTGGCTTTCACAACAGTATTATAAACTTCTATCAAACATGTACTGAACACTTGTGACACATAAAACAGCCTCTCCATGAAAAGAAATTACAGCTGTCAGCTTGCATTGGAGCAGCCGCAGATTTACAAGCTGACTGAAAGAACCTGTGTAAGAAACCATTAGTTACTAAAGGTGAAAAGTACAAGCAGATTTATTTAGTGCAAGATATTTATTGCAGGAGAAGAGTATTCTTTTTTCCTTTACAGGAAAAGTTCTCTTTCTTATAACCTCTCTCCCACAACTGCTTGTGTGTCTTGCTATTTGTAAACAGCTAAATCCTCAATTATTTCAATATAGTTACATCAGTTTTCACTATAGTTACACCAGTTTTCACTAAGTTCAGGCTCAAAATGAAACTAGCTCATCTCTTATCTTGAACACTGTATCCAAGTCCACTGTAGAACACACAAGACTTTCTGCACTTAACGAAGGCAGCGGATATGCCAGAAGGTTACCTTGAAACAACAGTCTTGGAACGGCAGGATTTAAAAATGAAATACTCCATGTTTTCCGCATCTCGTGGTCACCAGTGCAGATGTAAGACAGATGCACTTCATCCCAGAGAGATGACTGAATAGCCCAATCAGGGAGGAAAATAAAACGAGCTTTTCAACTCCTCTTGCATAAAATATAAATTATTTAATGGCAGACTGAGGGTTTCAGAATCACAGATTTCTCCAAATTGTGAAATGAAAAGGGGTCAGATGATCAGCTTGCAGAAGCCGGCCGAGAACCACTTGTGCTGCGCTCCGTTTGCCCTAGGAGCTCGTCCAGCCCCTGGAACCCCGGGGAATCTCAGGCTGCACCAAGTCAGACAGTGCTGGCAGCTCCAGGCCAAGGCAGCAGGTTTGTGAGCCTGGCTGGTAACCCAATGCGCCTCAGGGTGTCGCACCCACATGCAGGACTGCTTGTCTCTTGGGCCTTTGAGATGATGACCAATGACTCAAAGGTGTGCTACACTCTATCACCTAAAAATGTAACCGTGTGCTACACCATATAACCTATATATATATTGAGTCAAGGTCTCCTTACACATTTAAGGAAGCAGGCTTCTATTTATGCAAGATCTTTAGGGTTTACGAGTGGGCAGGTGCACGTGCTCCTGCTGGGAACAGGCCCAAAGTGCATGAGAGCAGCTAAAGGAGAGGATGCTGCAGCTGAAAGCCAGGGCTGCAGGGGGATCCACGTCCCCATGCGCTGTGACATCTCCAGCAATCACAGAGGGTGACTTTACTTTGTCTCTGAGTCAGTATTTCTCCTATGAGGATAGACTGTCACCTTGCTGGTTTGAGGCAGACGTCCTCACGCAGACGACTGAAATGACAACAAGGCTGCTGGTGTTTATAGCCCACGCGTTGCCACTGTTCTCGGGCCACTAGTTGCTGCAGAGAAGCTCCTCTCTTCTCCAGCCTGAACCCGTAGGAGACAAGGGGTGTCAGCTGGAACCAGGGCATCAGGACTGCAACCCTGTCCTCTTACGAGGCCTCACTTCTCTCTGCCTGCAGAGCCGGCAGATTTCAAAAAAAGAACCTTGAAATGTGGGTATGGGACAACGCCAGGGAGGTGGGAGCACAGTATTTGGTCCTCAACTTTAGCTTTACGTTTCATGTTTGCAGTTTAATTATATAAGAAGTTTTCTGAGATAAGAGAGACCTTTAAATGACTGATCTGCAAGAAAATGAACTGTAAACCACTCATTAAAAAGGACAGAAGCTTGTTACTTTTAAAAGGCTGGGAAGATTGGACTTCTTGGGTTTTTTTATCTTTCTTTTCCTTTTTTTATTTTTTTTCCACCCTATGACCTTTGTACAAAAACTATTTGCCTCAGTTTAACAGATACTGACACAGAAGTTACACAAATGCTTTATATAGCTAAAACTACTCTTCGCTGCCTGTTCTCTTTTAACTACCACCAGGCAAACAGACTTCAACTTTAGACACTGGGCTCCTTTTTCTTTTCTGGGTTTTTCCTCCCCCTATTAACTGCTGTTTTAAAATCTTAACATTGCAGTGAATAGATGCAAAGGCTCCAACTGATCAGAGTTTTACAGTGAACTTCTTAACTTCCACTAGGCAAGAAGCCACAACTTTCCTGCTAATTTGAGGTAACTTCTAGCAACAGTTTCAACCCCTGTATGTACATTTTTTTGTTGTTGTTTTTAAGGAAGTAGTTATCTCTGCTAGGCAAAGCCATGTTCCTTTCAGGCCAATTCTCACATTCCACCTTCACACATCCTCAGCTGGCACTGGCAGCCCAACACACTTTTACACACCCCTATTCTGATTGGAGAATTTTTATGTTCTACTTTTTTGTTTACTGGCTTTCTGCAAACATGCAGGACATGACCTTACTACAAAGACAACAGGAATATGACAGGGGCAAACAGTTGTCTTCAGGGGGCCCAAGTATGTTCTACTCGGATAAGAAACAACAGATTTTTTGAGAAATACACACATGGCAGCAAGTTTACAAATGTATCCAACTGCAGCATGTCCCACAGCTTGTTATTATCCCATGAGAGAGAACAAATCCTTTTGCTTTTCTGCCAGGCTACCTTTTCATCCTAAAACACGTATCTTCTTTGCCAGGTCAGAACTGTAAGTGGAGCTGCGCTGTTCCCAAGGCCAATCCACCAGGAACTCCCTCAGGAAAGGTTCTCTGCAAAAGCCACTGAACTGAAGGACATTCCCACCATAACTTCCATCCATGCAAAGCAAGATCCCTCTTTTGTGTTCATTCCCCACTTCAAGACGGATTGCAGGGAAATGTGTTTTAAGTGGACGGCTCTCAATTAAGCATGAAGACACACAAATGAAAACAAATCAACAGTTACAGAGAGTTACTCTGTGTCAGTCCTTTCTCAGGTTTGGTGTTTCAGGCTCACCTGGATTCCAATCAGAATTCCCTTCTTAGGAAAAGTAAACCCTGTGGCAAGCATGGCCTTCTGGAAAGCAGAGTACACATCCTCCCCAAAGCAGGCAACCTGCAAGACACAAAGAAAAAGGCATCGGGAAAAAAATATGCTTTAAAAAGAAACAGTGAATATGCTCTTGACTTCTTCATGAAGAAGAATCAGACTTTTTTCTCCCTTAGAGTCTGCAGGGAAGGGGGAAAAAACTGCCTAGAAAATCACTACAGACAAATCTCATGATTTTAATGAAGCAATAATAAAGGAATAAGCAACACTTTAGTTTCAAACAGCACACTAAGGAGTAACAGCAATTGATTTGGCTATGAGTTATGGGTATGGTGTACACAGCTTCTGCTCTACAGTGTTTGTGAGTGCACTGCAAAACATTTAACATTATATAGTGCTTAAGTACCAGTGAGCACTAGGCACAAAGGCAGCACCTCTATGTGTCTGCTGTGGAGCTTAAGACTGCACTTGTGCTGCCATGTGCCTCCAAGGCATTTCCTGTGGAAAGATACCACAGCTTTTAAAGATGATCTCCCATTAAACTCCCCAGCTTTAGAAAATGCAGGAAGTGTCAATATATACCGAAGGAAATCAGAGAACAATCACACCAATTTGAAATAATTTCATACAAATAAAAACCTAATAAATCAATAAAGATGTCATAGGCAGTACTCCATCATCCAGGAGTCTCTGTGGAACTCAGCTGCTTACAGAAGGACATACAATAACAATCTTCTCTGAGACTTAAACTGTGCTCTTCACCCAAATTCGGAATTTTGATAACAAAGAGGAATGCTTCAATTTTGGTACAATTTAAAAAATAAAGAATACACATACTTTCTCTAGCCAATTCCATGTTTGTTGAAAAACAGTTGGAAGCAGATATTGTGATAGATCTTTCTCTTTGAAATAACAAATCTACACATATATATCCAGATGGGGCTGATGGAGAACAGCTCTCTCTTCCTCTCATGGCCTTTCCCAATATACAATGAGCCTTCACATTCGTGGTTGCCTTGTTACCACAGTGAACAGAAATGAGCATTTCATGCAAGATGAATAAATGCTGATTTGCCAAAACTTTTGAAGTTAAAAAAAAAAAAAAAAAATCCATCCATCCAAACAAACAAACAAAAAAAAACAGAGAAAAGAAAATTCACAACAACTTGTTTCTCAGCTTTTCCCTAAAACCATCACTTTGAATGTTAGGTCTCTTCACCGTGGCAGAGTCAAAACAACCGTGATACACAAGGGACCCCAAGCACTGCAATTTCGGCTGATGTGGAAACTGCCACTGCCAACAAAACACATCTTTGCCGAATAAATGTGCCAAATTCAAGCCCAAAGTCACATATGTTAAAAACACCTTTGAGGAATAATTGAGGGTTTTACCATACGAGAGTAGTTATCCTTACTTCACTCATAAGGAAGACCTTCATAACTGCCACATTTTATGGCATTTGTGAATATAGATCTTTCCAACCAATAAAAGTTAATTAGCCCTCCCTTATGATCAAGATAATCTCTAATTCCATATAGCGCTCAGAAAAAAATAATTCTTACTCTTAGTTACAGGGGGTTTTTTTGTTGTTGTTTTTTTTTTTTTTTTTTTTTGGGGGGGAGGGGGCAGAAGGAGAGAGGAGGCAGGTTTGTTTTGTTTTCTGCAAAGTCAAATTTATTCTGAAAAGAAAGAGAACACTTGGCTTTCTTCTGCCTATTAACCAAATTAAGAGGAAATCTGCTATACTGCTTTCACACACTGAATAATGAGCAGAATAAAGCAGTTTTGGAGACAGTAGAAAACCTAAGGCTATTCTAGCTATGTATCTGGGCCTACTGCTTGTTCATACTAAAATGTTAAGTCTCTCCTTATGAAAACAGCTCGTGTAGACCTACCCAAGCTCAGGTCAAACGCAGCAGCCCAGGCTCTGCCATCTGTCTATCTAAGCCAACTCTAATGGCCTCAGTATTTAATCACTTAAATGTGTTTGCCAGTCTAGCAGCCCCTTGTTACCACAGCCCTTTTCTAGAAACTACAGAGCAAGCAAGCTTAAACAGTGTGTGGATGTGTCTGCAGAAGCTGTTGACAAACCAGCAAAAACTAACAAACAGACTGGCTTCTTTACTCTCGGTGAGTTAAGATCTCTTCAGATGATGTATATGGAAAACTATATCCCTTAGAGGGTCAAGGCTCTCATCCTACCAGTGCACCAAGAAGCACTTCAGAGCCCAACCTCTGGAAGGAGCAGGCAAGGTAGTGCAGCTGCTCTGCTTCCATCCTGCCCAGGCTCATTCCTGTAGCCATCACATTTCCTCTCTTCCTCACCTTTTTGCACCTTGGGGCATACCTTCACACCAGGCAACAACAAAAGTATCACTACATATTTCTGTAGCCATTAAACAGTACGTTCAAGACCAAATGGTGATGACCCAAAGTCTTGACATTGCTATTCTGACACGCTTCAGTGGGGGGTTTGAAAGTAGCATTCACTTGTCTGTCAAGAAGCAGGTGATTCATAAAATGCACTGACACACTGAGAATGTCCCAAAACCCGACAGCTCACAAAGAAACTCATTTCTTGCTGTCACACCAAGCAGGTCCAACTGGGGAACCCGAGACACAGCTAAAGAGGGACATCCAGTGGCTGAATAAATTGGGTTCTCCACAACATGTTTTTACTGACAAGAAAGTTGTTTTTTTTTTTTTTTTTGTTTTGTTTTTTTAAGAACATAAATATACTGTTATGATTCAGGATTTAAAGTTACATTTATAAATCAAGGTTTAAAGATCACTTCTTAAAAAAAAAAATAAAATTAAAAAAAATAAGAAAATAAAGCTAAGATACCTCCCCAGTAGAGGCCATCTCACATCGAAGAACAGGGTCAGCATCTCTCAGCCGGGACCAGGAGAACATCGGGGCCTGGTGAAAGACAGAAATATTAAACAGAGCTGAATGAAAATTTAACGGATCAGTAGAAAACCTAATGACAGTGAGTAAGAGACAATTTAATCTAGAATAGCATTGGCCAACTCTGATAAACAAAGGAGCACTTGGCAAACGAGCTTCCCAAACATCTTGACAAAGGACAAAAACAAACATGCATTTCACGAATAAATCTTCCTCATAAGCCTTGTAAGCCTGCTCTCATTCTGATGGCAGATTTCTAATCCGTGATAGTTCACTATCATTTTTAAGATACATTGTAAAAAAATGGTTGTGAAGCACCTAATTCATGAAACAATGAAAGATACTATCTGAGGCCTGTCCTCAGCAGAAATTTTTCATTCACAGGAATGAAAATACTCCACGGGAACACACTTTCAGCAGAAAGATGAAACTTCATGAGTGATTTTTTAGATTTTACCTCTCTCTCGCCCGCCTCTTCCCCCAAGTTTAAAATTAAAAATTAAAGTCTGAGGGTAGACATCGCAGAAAAGAGAGAGGCTGTTTCATGACATCCTACAATGACCAGCTAAAGCATGACAGCAGAATTTTGCTGCGAAAAGGATTTCAATAAGCAGTACGTGTGTTGGTGCCTTCTAGATCAGTCTTGTTTTATTTACCAGTAAAGAGTAATTTTCTACAGCAGCCAACTCTATAGACTCAAGCTGAGAGCTGACAGTCAAGGTAGATTGATTTTCACACACACACATTGGCTGTCTCAAATGGTAACAATTGACAAAAACCTCCTGACCAGGTCCCCGAGTTTTGCTTGCCCTGAGTATGAGAATGTGCCGGTACTTGGGTAATGCAATCTGAACTTTTTTTTTTTTTTTTTTTAAACATTTAGTTAGGCATTACCCAGGATTTAATCTTGGTCAGCCCATGGTCGCCCTGCCACTCTGCAGGCAAGCGTGGCAGGACAGTATTTTAGTTGCTAAGACTAAAATGGTGGAACTCTGAATTCACAAGGGAGCAGCTCTGTCAAGAAAGACACCAGTTTCATGTTCTCTTTTCTGGGCACTTAAGAACTCCTGGAGAAACAAAATCCTGTTTCCATGAAAATATTTCCAGCAACAAAAATATGAAAATATAGAAAATATGATGCATGAATAGCAAAAACCTGGTTTTACTGGTACACTTCTCAAAATTTAACATTTCCAAAGGCACTAGTAGGATTTTACATTTGACAAATCCACACAGAACACAAGCAGTGCAAAAGGCTTTGTAGTGAAGTTTCGAGGAGTACGGCTGCATTTTCCGCTCTGAAGCCAGCACTCCCAAGAGAGATGCAACTCCTGACAGTTTAGTAACGGTACAGAAGCCCCAGGTTAAAATACAAACTTCTAAAAATAAATCATACTAACAAAAATAAAAACTTCCAATGAGAATTTCAGAAAATGTTAATCTGTTACATCAAAATAAAATGCAAAGCTGCCTCTAGACTGACTGGCTTGCAAATAACATAAGCTGCCTTGGCCCATTGATTTCAATTGCATTTTAATGGGTCTGAACATTTTATTAGAAGGATGTTAGCTCTGTTTCTTAGTACTCATTTGATATGGAAACTATTAAAGCTTGAAAGTTTCTGTATAAACAATTCTCATTAACTATCATTTCTGCACTGCTGTTCTAGATTTTTATGATTAGAAACTTCAATTTTTTTTTTTTTTTTTTTAAACAACCTAGCAGTCAATACTGTCTGGAGAACTTTTTGGTATCTCAGATGATGCAAAAGCTTAGTAATTAAAGTGAAATCTCAGCCCCACTGAAACCAAAGGACCTTAGTTTTTCATCTGCACTTTTACTAGGGGTGCATATAAAAGGAATTCTGTGCATTGAAAAGCCCATGTCCCAGATCTTGGAGAAAAAATTTGAGGACACTCTAAACATATTTGTACATCTTCACGAATAGACAGTATCACTGAAAGGTCTGAATTTCAGCAACCACTTCTGAAAGTGCATACTTGTCAGGCAGTTTAGAAACACAATTCAGAGTGGTTAGAAATAACAAAGAGTAAGTGATTTTGTTAATATTCCACAGACAATTTTCCTTTGATTTTTCTCTAGTATTCCAAATGTCCATTATCAGAGTGGACCCTGGAAAAAGCTAACTTGGCCTTTTGCCAAAGAATAATTTTCTCAGTGAGTAAAAATTGGTCTCTGGGCATTAAAGTACTAATGAACGTGCTAGATGCTGGCTTGGTCAGGGTTTTTGGTTGTTGTTTTTTGGTGTTTGCTTGTTTTTTTTTTACATTCCTTTTTCTAAAGCCCTACCTTAATCCCAACGTATTTGGAGGGAATAATTGGATGCTCCAGTGTGGGAAGAGACGATTCATCAACCTCTTTGCCAATCATCACTTTTGTTGCCACATCAATGAAGTCCAAGCCCAGAGTCTTGGATACAAAAGGGAAGGAGCGTGAGGCCCGCAAATTGCACTCAATCACCTAATGAAATTAAAAAGGAGAAATAGCAGGATTAGATAGAACATAGCTTAAGAAATAGATTAATTCAAGTTTCTGTAAAACAGTTCTTCCTTCTCGTCACGGAGATACTTCTCAGACTGCTGAATGAGAGGCATGTATTCTGCTCTCCTCCTCCTTTTTCCATAGTATTGGTTCATGAATGACTGGGCAATCATTTGTTACTGACTTTCCTCACCAATACTCAGTAACTCAGAAAAGAAAAAAGAAGTTCTGCATCCTGCTGAGAAGCCTACTGGGGAGTTCATTAGCAAGAGAGGAAACCTTGCAAGCGAGAATGAAGGTGGCAGCCTAGAATAAAAAAAAGGTGGAAGGAAAGGAGGGGTAATCCAGAGAGGCAAACACAGCTGAGGGAAAGCAAGGAACTAAGGACTCCTTTATCTCCCTCTGTAGTCTCTGAATAACTCCATAACAAACTCAGTGTGAACCAAAAGAAAAGGTGAAGAACTCTAAGTATCCTTTTCTCAATTAATAGAGTCATAGAATGCTTAAGGTTGGAAGGGACCTCTAGAGATCATCTAGTCCAACCCCCCTGCACACAGGGTCACCTACAGCATGTGGCTCAGGACTGCATCCAAGCGGGTCTTGAAAATCTCCAGAGAAGGAGACTCC